>CAJVPY010004982.1:0-11976 GCA_910591965.1 Dentiscutata erythropus | reverse complement strand
TTTTTAAAAATTTTTTATATAGTCTAGAGGGGGGGTTAAGAGCTACTATGTAGGAGTACATAATGTTATATATGGATGCTCTCTTACTTCTAATTTGCTTCTTGTACCACTTCCAAATTGGTGTTTCTCAAGTAGACGCTCTTGATGCTTCTAGTTTGGTGTCTTTAGGATGTTACTCTAAGAGCCTAGTTTGTATCTCAAGCCAGGTATAGGCAGTGTTTAAAATTTAATGTTCTTATGATTATTGGAGAACACTCAAAATTTTTCAAGAACATTAATAAATAATATAATATTCTCTTAATTAAGAACATTTTTTATTAATAAAATGTTCTCAAAAAGAACATTAATAATTTTTTTTTGTTTTCAATTTTATTATTAAAAACAATAAACTAATATATTTATTTAAATTCTAAAGTTATAATAAAATTTTATTATATAGAGTTAGGGTCTCATAGCCTAGTGGTCTGGGCATCTAATTATCCACAGACAAAGTTAATAGTTCAATTATAGCTATTGGTAATTAATTTAATTAATTATCTCTATAACTTTCGAGAGCTTTCAAATACGAAACCCTGTAGCGGTAAGACTATGTGATATATATATTTGGCCAATAAAGAATTCATGGAAGGAGCCCCAAGCTATGGAGAAGACTGGGCACTGCATGTGATATGGGTTACAGAAAATATTACTGCAGAAGGCTGTATATGTGAATCCATGATTGGCAAGATAGCACCAACAACCCTAAGGTGGCATTGAGATCTTAATTGGAAGGATAGCTGTATACAGTATATCCAGAAGTAGTGAGAGAAGCAATGAACATAGTAAGGGGCTGTGGTAAAAGAATGGCTTTACCAAATATAAAACACCTCTGGCACAAGGAAACAAGGAAAACCAGCTAAAAGAAACCCTGAAAGTATAGAAGCAGGTGATCCAATAGTATGAAAATCAAGACAAGCTAGAGAGTAATAGTCACACAATCTATATAGAAGTCTATAATAAAATATGGCAGAGACGCAAGTCCTGGGTTACTGGATTGTAACAGTAATTAAATGAGATACTTAACTCCTGTTCTAAGGATCCAGACCTCTGTATCACTATACCAATAGGGAGTACTATAGAAGGATTAGTAGCCTAATTTGGTGGTGTATGACATTAACGCTTGAAAACTGTGAAATAATATTCTGGTTGTGGTAGCGGGTCCTGTACCTGGCTTGAGATACAAACTAGACCCTTAAAGTAACATTTCGAGAATACCAAACTGGAAGTATTAAGGGTGCCCACTCGAGAAACACCAATTTGGAAGTAGTACAAGAAACAAATTAGAAGTAATATAATAAGTACTGAAAAGTAGAAGTTAGCTAGTAGACGTTATATAGTAATATATATAGTGAGGTATATATGATAAAGTTTGGAAACCATCCGGTGATTTAGTAATTGGTCTGGTCAAAGGGGCGGTTACTAAGAGGTAAAATCCCATATAGCAGGTCACACATAGATACTAAATTAGTAACCGGGTGAGTCTTTTCTATAATAATTAGATAGTTGTAAGTGTATATACGTATATTTGTAACTACAATACCTTAGAGTACTAATAAACAGTTAAAGCAAAACTGCTGAATTAAAAAAAAAAATAAAAATTTTATTATATATCATTATATATAGTGTTTAAAAATTTAATGTTCTCAATGTTTTTAAAATTCAGATAAATAAATATCAGATATACAACTAAATACAGCATAACTATATTAATATAAAACACTATAATTTAAACAAACAAAAAATTTCATAAGTATAAAGTGTAAAATATTTTTTTAAAAACATATTATAACAATTCATTACAATTTTCTAATATATAATGTTAGTGATCTTCGATGGTATCACAAGAAGGCTGAATTCGAACCGGGGCCCAAGATCGGAGAACCGAACGACAGGTCCTAATGGCAGAGGACATACTAGCCAAATCGCCAGGTTCTGTCGCACCGAAGGAAAAGAACATACGCTTTGAAAGTATGTACCAAGGGGAGGGTGTCCTTCAGGTACCTAAAGCCTGGGCAGACCGACCCTTCCGGGTTGCCGGCTGGAAGTAAGGGAGAGACCGATAAAGAATCCGGGTAAGAAGACGGTCCGAATGCGGATACCAGGGTTTGCCGTGAACCTAATAAGGGCAAGTAGTAGGTAGTAGACGACTAATTAGGAAGGTGTAGATTTGGAAACTGTAACACCACGGGGGAGGGACCTGGGATATATAGCAATATATATACTAGATTAATACTGGTACTAGTTAGTTGCAGGGGTTCAATGGTTAGCCCTGACCCCAAGTGCATAAGTCAAGTTATGGCGTAAAGTTACCGAAGTCTGGGTGAATACATAAGTGGGACATGTATCCTAGCAAAAAGGGGCAGCTAAGGCCTGGGTTATACGATATCTACATTGCGCCTCGACGTATGACGATATTGTGGCCAACATCAGTGAGGTAACTGGGTTGGGCGTCCTGCTAGGAAAGCCGGCCTATTGTCTGATTAAAAGGTGTCAGGTGGCTCAATGTTGAGCCTTGACAAGCCTGGCCCGCCTTCAGTACGCGTTACTAAAAAAAAAAAAAAAAAAAAAAAATCTTTTTTCAAAAGCTTTTTATATTGTTTAATTAATTTTTTAATTAGATTTTTCTTATTTTATATTTTGATAATACTAAACTATATAACTTATTGTAATTTTGCAAATATTTGATTTTTTTTAATTTAATAAAAAATCTACTATATTTTTTCAAAATAAACTATTACTGAAAATAAATTACTTTTATTTTTATTTTAAACAAAAATCTTAAAAACATCTTTAGTCTAAAAATAAGTTACTTCTAAATTTTTTAAAATTTTTTAATAGTTTTAAAAGTCAAAATTGTACTAAATAAATATATATTTGGCACTTAATAAAAGTTGTTTAGAATATAAAGATATGGTAACTTAGTATAGTAGTCTAGTTATTATATTCTCCAAGTAGCAGGTCTAGAGTAGTAATGCCACTAAAATTAATTTTTAAAAAAGGTCTATTTCGTCTTTATTAGAGCAAATTAAAAGTTTTTATAAAAAAGAGCAAATAAAATTTATATATTTATACTCTTTATAATTTTATCTATTCAAAAAAATTTCATCTTTTAAGTAAAATAGGTCAAAAACAATTTTGTCTTCAAATTTTAATTTTGGGTTTTAGAACCTGAAATAATTTCATCAGCATATATAGTCTAGAGCTCAAATTTCATAAATAATGATTTTGAAAAATAAATTTGTATTATAATTGATAGTTATAATTATTGGTTAAATTTAGAATAAGAAAGCTTTCAAAAATTATATGATTTTGGGGTAGGTAAGTGAAGTTCCCAAAAATCAGGTTATAATTCTGGTCAAAATTTTATAATTCTGGCCAAATTTTTTTTTTTTTTTTTTTATAAATTCAGCAGTCATGCCAAAACTTTATTAGATCTAAATTAACAAACTACACTGTCAACTAATTTTACCAAAACAATTACTTTGATCACCTAAGTTACAAGTTTTGGCTAACCTGGTTGCATCAAATATGGGACCTCCTATAGCAAAAAGAGAGGATGGGCAAAAAAATTTGAAAATTTGTTCTTATGATAATTTTATTTTAATCAATCTGATTCTTTGAGATATTGAATTTTTTTTTAAAAAAATTTTTTTGGCCGATCTTCTTTTGCTGTGGGAGGTCCCATATATACCTATGTTTAACCTGCTATAGTAGAATTTTATCTCCCTACTCATCTATCCTGCTACTAAAGAAAATAAATAGATCACTGAACAGCATCTACAGGCATATCATAACTGCTAATTTTCTTAAGACCTTCCTCTTCTTAATATCCAAGCAAGAGAATTTTATAATCTTTGTCTAAAGAATGACAAGTATTTAAAAAAAAACTAAACTAAAAAAGGAAAGTAAAAAAAAGTAAGAAATACTACAAAACCTAAACATAATCTAAATACAAAAAGAAGAAATAAAACAAAAAAGATAAAAAAAAGAAAAGGGCAAAAAGAAAAAAGAAAGACATAAATACACTATTTTCAAAAGAATGAACTTCTAATTGTTGTGCCCGTGCATAGCATATAAAAATTATTTAATACTTCATAAAACAATTTCCATCTTTGCTTTACTTCTGTATTAAAATAGTTTTTGTTATAGAGAATACAAAATTTTTCTTATTTACCCTATAGATCTGCTATAAGTTATTTACTGTAATTCATGCGTGTAGAATGTGACTTTCTTATGACTTACTATTCCCGATTTGGTTACGTAAGCAATGTTGATCCTTTGTAGAAGATATGCTAAAATTCTTACATTTTGGAAAAAATTTCGAGACAAATACCAAAAAACCTGACAAGAATATAATAAAGTAGTTTTTGAGAGCAGATATTTCAAAATTTCTAAAAAAATATTTTAAGAGACTCATTTGTTGTTCCCCTTCTATTATGTTGCCTATGCTAACTTTATTAACGACAGTGGTCTCACTTTTTTTAAAGCACCACTTTCTCCAAAATTTTGTATACAAGAGCATCACCTGCCAGTTATCTTGTATACTAATGCTTTTGGTTTGCATGCCAAATATGCTAAAGAAGTTCCTATAGTGCTAGTTAACCTTTACAAAAACTGCTACATAGTGCCTTTTAGCCTTCAACAAAATTTTTGTTTCTGTTTGGTGAGAAAATTTGGTACAAGTGATCGTTAAGGAAAGTTGATTAGAAGTGAACTCCAATTCTGGCCAAAATTATATAATTATATAATTATAATAGCTTTAATATTTAATAACTTTTGATCTATTAGACTAATTTAAATGATTTAACTATCAAAATAATTCTCTTAATAAGAAGATTTTAACGAAACTAAAATTATAAAGATTCAATTACAAAATTTTATATTAGATCAGATTTATATATTATTGTATAATAGTTATTTAAGAGTAGAGAGTATGTAAATCATTTTGTTATATGATTTTGGTAGTACAATAAGATTTATATAGAAATTGATAATGTGCTACTAATAAAACTTTTACGGTTTTAATTAATTTTAGCCAAAATTTTATAAAATATAAATAAAATAATTTATCTATTATAGTGATATCATTGAAATTGATTTTTAAAAAAGGCCTATTTTGTCTCTATTAGAGCAAATCAAAAATTTTTATAAGAATAAGTAAATAAAATTTATATATTTATACTCTTTATAATTTTGTCTATTTAAAAAAAGTGTCAAAAAATTTTGTCTTTTAAATAAAATAGGTCAAAAACAATTTTGTTTTCAAATTTTAATTTTGGGGTTTAAAACCTGAAATAATTTTATCGATATATATAATCTATTATAGTAAAATTTTAAGCTATTATATCATTTTAAAAAAATATATTTATATATATTACAAAGTTTTTTTGAATTGGCTCAAAATTTCCTAGGGTTACACAAAATCACCAAATTTGGTTGGCTAATCTATATATTAATTTTATTAATAAATTTTTATACCTAATTTTTAAAATTTATATTTTACTGAGTTTTTGACTAATTTTAATGATTTTACTACTATTAGAATCAGAAAGACCCGCTCTACAAACTTTTCTTAAGAATTAAAATTAGTTTACTTAAACAATTTTACAAAATTAAATATAAAAAAAATGTACCATTAAGTTTATATATAATTTTAAAATAATACTCTCTACCCTTAATATAATACAGTCAGACTTCTCTAAATGCATAGTATTGGAACTATAGTAAAAATTTTTAAAATCATATATTTATAAAGGTTATGTATTTAAAGAGATAAAAATCTATAAGTATTGTATTAAATTGGGCCAAAAAAAAAGTATATATTTAGGAAAATTTTATATATATATGTATTTAGAAAGGATGTATTTAGAGAGGTTTGACTATAATATATAAATCTAATTTAATTTATAGATTCTGTAATTGGATTTTTATGATTTTAGATTTGTTGAAATCTTCTCTTTGAGAGAATCATTTTGATAGTTAAATTATCTAAATTGGTTTAATAAATCAAAAGTTATATAAATTTAAAAATTTTTATTAATTAATATTATATAAAATTTTTATACAATTTGATTGGCTAATAAAGTATTAGGTGTGAGTAGATGGAGAAAAAAATTTGAAATTTATTAATAACAAAATATTATGTAATTTCTGGAAGTTCTCTAGTACAATAAATTCAAAGAACCAGAATAACTAAAAACTTGTTTAGAAAGTTTCAAGTTTGAAGATAGCAGTAATCTTTGACAGTATATAAAAAGGCTGAATTTTAAACTGGAGACTGAGATTAAAGAACTAAGTAACCAGGTCCTTTAGGAAAACATACTAGCTAAACTCTAGGTACTAGATGTACCGAAAGAAAAGATATATGCTTTGAAAATATACTAAGAAGAGAGCAGCTATAAAGCATTTAAAGCCTAGACAGACCAACTCTTCCAAGTTGCTAGCTAAAAGTAAAAGAAAGATCAATAAAGAATTCGAGAAAGAAGAAAGTCTGAATGTGGGTATTGGGGTTGTTGTAAACCTTACAGGAGCAAAGAGTATATAATAAGTAATTAATTAGAAAAGTTTAATATTTAAAATATAACTGTAGTATAGCAGCACTTAAAAGGTAGTATAAGATATGATTATAGTTAGAATTCCAAGATTCAATTTAGTTTAAATTTAGATTTAATAAACCTAAATATAAACTACAAATTTTGCAAATCTTTGAACCTGAACTTGAACTAAACTTTGAATTTATAAACCTAAACTGAACCTAACTTTAAAGTTTTAGTTCAATTCAGATTTAGTTTAAGGTTTATGAATAATATTTAAATTAGTGACAAAATATAGTAAATAGTAAAAATACATTTACTAAAATTTTTTTTGTCTTTAGAATTTTTGAATTTGGAGTTTTTTAATCAAAATATTTTTTTTTTACTAAGTAAACCTTTTTTCAACTTCTAATAAAAGTTGTAGAGAAGTATCTTATGATTGAAATAGTTAATTTGAATAAATAAATTACAAGTTATATTAAATTTTATTTTAACTGTATTGTAATATTTATACTTACTCAACTCTTTCCGATAATCACCTATACCAAATTTTCTCACAAAAATTTTCCAACTGTCTTAAATATAAACTTAAAATACTTTTATTAAATATGATAGAAAGAAGGTTACAAGGTTCTGTAAGATAGCATTTATCGTTTAGAGGTAGTTCTTATATACTACTTGCTAATAGACTTAGAGTTTATCACTTATCGCTAGAGTAGCATCTGTTATTTAGAAGTAGCTCTTATACACTACTTGCTAATTTATTACTTACTGAGTCTAATACCTGGCCTTACTCAAAGTCTTAAATTGTTTAAAACTTATTTTTTTTTTATAGAAGAAGATATATACTCTCTCTTAATAGCTACTATATCTCAAAATTTTTTTCAACAAAAAGTGAGCAATTTGGTTTACTCTTAGCAGATGATTAGCTTTATTTACCACTTCTATTTCAGGATTAACTCAATGTACTACAACTACATGTTTTGTATACACATATACATATTCATATAACACTTCCTATATCATATCTTTGGACAGTTTACATGTAATGGAGTAATAGGATGGAATTGAGAAATATTTAATCTAAACTTTGAGAAGTTATACAAATTTTAGAGATATATCAATGTTGTAGTGATATAATATTTTTTTAGCCTTACACAGGTTATAATAGTATATATATATATTTCTTTTTATATATATTATGATTATGACTTCTTTTTTTTTGTTTTTTCTATCTCTTTCTATTTTATTTTTCATTAGTATAATAATCTTTTTTTTTTTTTTTTTATCCTCTTTATATTCATTTTTCCTTTTTTTTATTTTCTTTTATTTTGTTTTTAGTTTTTTTATTGTGGTTAGATTATATGATAGTCTTTTTATCAAGATCTAGGTAAAAAAATTTAAAGAAAAGAGGTGGTTATGACAGGCTAGTAGAATCACATTAATAATATTCTTGGGAGTTAATCATAAGAAACAATCAAGTATTAAAACAAATTCTACTCTAGTAGGTTGTATATAAATGTCTATGGTAACTGGATGAGTTATATTTCTATTTACAGATACTAGGTATTGAATATAGTATTAGCATTTGTATATATAACTATTATCTTTCTAATAAAATATAGTATAACTGCTTGGTTTTTATAAAAAAAACATTTATACTTACTAATAATATGAGCCAACTTGAAAAATATCAGCTAGGTATCTTCAGAATATAAACAATAAAACAATATTAAATATAAATCTCTTATTAGGATCAGAAAAAAGAGATCAAATTGAATTTGAATAACTTTTAATAGATATTTAAATAGTAAAAAAAGGTTGATATTGTTGCGACGGTTCTTTATTAATCTGCAAGTTGTTGGTAGCAGAAGGTTTTCTCTTTATTAAATAAAGCACCAGTTAAACAAACAAAAACAAACAAAAACACAAACAAAAATTCAAATTCCAACTAGAAACTATTTAATAAAAAGAAAATAATAAAGAAAAGAGACAAAAGGTTGTCTAGAGATAAAAGTAATAAAATATAGGAATATTGGAGTGGTGTTTTAACAAGAAAGATAAATATTTAAGGGAAATTTTAAGGGTATTATTACAAGAATATTTCTAAAGAAGAATATATTTATAAAGGCTATATTGTAAAGGAGATTACAAGAGTATTTTTTTTATTTCAATTCTTTAATTCTTGTTATTGTTGTTTTATCTTGTTTTTTTTTTCAAAAAGCAGGGGAGAGGTTATATTTATATCTTTTTAGAGCTCAAATCTTCAAACCCAAAAGTGGTGTTTATGGTGTTTAGAAGAACCAATAATGTTTTTTTTACGTGGTGCTTGTGGTGTTTTGGGTGGTATTTGAGATGTTTTATATATTACGCGACTCTTTGTTTTGTTTCTAAATTGTTTATAATATTTCTAAAATATTCTGCGACTTTCCATAACTTTCTTTTTACTATAATATTTTGTGACTTTCTTTTTCTATATAAACAAATAATAAAAAAAACAACAAATAAATGTATAACAAATAAACAAATAAACAAATAAACATATGAAAACAAAATAAACAAAACTAATCAAAACTAAATAAACTAAAAAAAAATACTAAAACTATCCACAAACAATACTAAACTAATATCAAAATAAAAACAAATAATAAAGAAAAAATATAGAAAAAAAGTCAAGTAATATCAGTAACAATATTTTTTAGAATTTTTTAAAATTATTTATAAAAGATTAGCTGGGTCAGCTTGACCAGCCCTAGCCTAAAATTTTTTCATTGGTGCATATTACTAATACTTACTTTAGTATTTAATAATACTGTACTAAACAATTTAAAAAGCTATCTGTATTTTATAGCAATATAATATAAAAAAACTATTTTTATATACCAAATTTATTTGTATAGTAATTAATTTTTTTTAAATCAATTTGGCAATCATGACAATGCTTTATTAGGCTCAAATCACTTATCTATCTATTTTATATGATATCTATTTCATATAAGTTACAATTTTGGGCTTTACAGACCTTGCTATATTATCTAATCTAAGTGATAAGTATTGACTAACTTAGCTTCTTGCAATTAAAGTCCAATTTGACTATGTTTGATCTGCTATAGTAGACTTTTCCTCCATATTATTTTTTCTGCAACTGAAAAACCTAATATTTCACTAAAAGGTATTTATATCTTGCTTACTATGATTACTTTTTCTTTTCTTAATTCTAAACCTTCTTTTTTTAACTTCTCAAGTAGAAAGAAAACTTCTAACTACTATACAAAAAAAATTATAATTAAAGAAAAAAAAGAGAAGTTTTAAAAAAAAAATGCCTATACAATAATATAATCAAAAAAACATAAATGAAAGAAAGAAAAAAAAAGGCAAAAAAAAAAGAAAACAATATATAATAAGTATACTATTATAGCCCATACTAGGCAAAAATAAAATTATATAACAAATGCAACATCTGTATATCCCTATTGTAAAGCTTTACTTTAATATTAAACTTTTCTTTTTAATTTTTTGATCAACTTCAGATGACTTCATTTGAGCCTGTCCTAATCTGTATCTTTAGCCAGATACTGCTACTATCTGTAAACCTATATCTCAAACCACCTGCTGCTACTATTAGAGGTTCTGTACTATAGGCCTAGTTCTGTATAGTAGTTCTATATCCATAAACACATAGTTGTATTCCACTATGCTGTTCAAATTTGAAAAGTAAACAATATCAATCTTTTGGAAAAGGTAAGCCAAACCCCACTTTTTTTAAAAAATTTTGAAAAAAAAACAGAAAAGTAGAAAAAAGTATAAAAGAAACCACTTTGCCAAAAAAAAAAAAAGTATAGCTTAAAAAATGCCTATTTTTTACTGTTCTTCAGTTGTTTTGCAACAGCTAGCTTTATTAACAGAAGGCTTAAACTGCTATTACCTTCACCTATTTACCAAAATTTCATATACAAGAGCACCACCTTCTACTAGTTATCTTGTATATTGATGCTTTTGGCTTATATATCAAATATATAAAGAAGTAAAGAAAAGGTTAACCTTTATAAAAACCACCCTGTTGTTATCACTTCACTACAGATTAATACCACTCTCTAGTATAGAAAAGGACATTTCTTTTGTCAGAAAATTTGGTTCAAGTGATTATCAGAGATAACATAGTAGTGGCAGAAAAAATTTACGATCATGTAATTGCTGACCATTTTTGACCTATTCGATGTAGCCCAGATTTTTTGAAGATCGATATCTGATATTAACTGTATATTATAATACTGTTAAAATTGTAATAATAAATCGGCCGGGCACTTGTTTAGAAATAGTTTTTATATGCTATTTGCTGACAAGCCCAGAGTTTATCACTTACCTGAAAAAATAAAGAGAGTACTAGTGCTTTCCTATGGATACAGTGTGTGAAATAAAAAAAATACACACTCTTTTATTAAACAAAACAAAGTGGTTTCATCTCTTTTCTCTGCTCTTTCAAAATTTCTTACAAAAGTGGGCAAAATAGCTTACCCCCTCCAAATGATTAGCATTGTTTACATCTTCCAAATCTGGACAGTTCCGGCAGACTGCGATTACGTGTCTGGTTTGTTTTGTTTATAGACCGTGCTGCTTTACATAATACCAAGATTAGCCACTTACGTCGTTTAGAAGTCCAGATGATGATTTCCCTGACACTATCATCTACCTGACACTATTATTTTCCCGACCCTATTATTTCCCCGACACTATCATTTCCCGACACTATCATCTACCCGACACTATCATTTCCCCAACACTATGATTTCCCGATACTATGATTTCCCGACATTATCATCTACCCGACACTATCATTTACCCGACACTATCATTTACTCGACACTATCATTTACCTAACACTATCATCTACTCGACACTATCATTTACCCGACACTATCATTTACCCAACACTATCATTTACCCAACACTATCATTAACCCGACACTATCATTTACCCGACACTATGATTTCCCGACACTATCATCTACCCAACACTATCATTTACCTGACACTATCATTTACCCAACACTATCATTTACCCGACACTATCATCTACCCAACACTATCATTTACCCGACACTATCATTTACCCGATACTATCATTTACCCAACACTATCATTAACCTGACACTATCATTTACCCGACACTATCATTTACCCGACACTATCATTTACCTGACACTATCATTTACCCGACAGTTATTACAAACCACTCTTTACCTGCACGTCTGTAATATATAACAGGTTACGCCACTAATATAAATAATCTGTCCAACTGTACTTCTCCTATTTGTTAATACATTTTATTTTATTTTATTTTTTTTTAATATTAAGGTGACCACTTAGGCCCTTGGCACTTTATTAGTACAAGCGGTAGGCCAAT
>CAJVPY010004981.1:0-11976 GCA_910591965.1 Dentiscutata erythropus | reverse complement strand
TTCAAATTTCGTCGTCCGTAGGATTTGAACTCTAGACCTGCCACTTGGAGAGAGTGACGACTAGACCACTACACTAAATCGCCACACCTCTTATGTTAAAAATATTTATAAAATATAATAATTATATATTAATAATATAATAAGCAAAAAAACTCTTTCCGACAATCACTTGGACCAAAATTTTCTATTAAAGAAAAATTGAATTTCTGTTGAAAAGTTATAGTCTAATATAGTGATTTGCCTAGAGGTCAACAGTTCTCTTCTACTGGGACTCCTCTATCAGATGTGCATTCGGCATATAAACCAGGAGCATTCGTATACAAAATAGCTGGCAGGAGGTGTGTGCCCTTGTATACAAAATCTTGGAGGTGAGGCAAAAGTCTTTGCTGTCGACAAAGTTATTTAGGCTGTTACTTCTAGTAAGAAGAATACAGGGAAAACAACAGGAGTCTTTTTTTCTTCAAGCCGTACTTTTTTACTTGACTAAGTGGTTTTCTTTCTGCCTTTACTCACCCTCGCGGAATTTGGCTTACCCCCTCCAAAAAATCAGTATTGTTTACACTTACTGAATTTGGATAAACTCAGTAGATTGCAACTACGTGTTTGTTTTGATGATCAATACAGTGCTATGATACAGGAAAAAGATTAATGCTCCTGTTTAGAAAATGCCAAAGTTGAGTCAGTGCCTGGAATAAGTTGAATCAATAAAGTCGAAGGTTTTACAATTAAAATATACTTTTAGTTGCAATTAGTATATAATATACATCTTTATGCCTAGTACAGACTATAATAGTATATCAAGGCTACCTTTTCTTTTTTCACTTTTTTCATCTTTGTTTATTTATATTAGATTATTTTAGAATTTGTTTTCTCGTTTGTGTTTTTTTTATTGCCATGAAGCATTTTTTTTTCTAAAATGTTTAGGTCTTTCGTAAATATGGCTTTATTTTTTTTACTTTTATATATGAAAAAAGGGTTTAATTATTTTGTCAAGCTTAGGTGGAAGAAGTTTGAAAGAAGGGAAGGTAGTCTTGATGGGCCAGTAGGATCTATCTAGTGATATTATATTTTTTTCATTTCAGAAAGAGGTATTTTGGAGATAAATCTTGCTTATAGCAGGTCATGCATAGGTGTCCAAGAGATAACCAAGTAAGCCAGTACTTGTAAAGTAGGTATCAAAAGAGTTAGCCTTTTGTAAAAGTTGTATAAATTTATATTGTATAATGTAAAAAACTATGATAGCTTAATAAAGTATATAGCAAGACTGCCAAAATGGTAAAAAAAATAATAATAATAATATAATAATCATATAATTAAAATATAATAAACATATTACTAATTTAAAAATATTATAATTATATTATTATTAGCATTTGGTATTATGGTTGTATTAATATTTAATTTAGATAATTAATCTTCTTCAAATTTGCTTTCTTTAGTAATTTTGCATTTTACAAATTTCAACTTATTGTATATATATACTCTATTGCGCTAATGCGCAAAAGCAGTGCAGTGCATCAAAGTGCTGCACTAGCTAAATTACACTCAAAAAATTTTGCTATTGAACAGTAGTTATATATATATATAATTCCAAATAAAGATTAAAAAGGAAGTTCATTATTTAAGACTGCATTAAATTACTAAATTAAAAATAATCACTTGACTTTTTGAAAAAAATAAACTAATTATTACTTATATTTTTATTCTTATTAAACATAACTACATTTATCCCAGAGCAAATTACTTTCTCTAATTATTTATAGAGTTATTAAAAATTATTTTTTTTTATATAATATAATATAAAGCTAATATAAAATTTTAATTTCAGTTCTTGTGAGGTTTTCAGAGGCCTGAACATTTTTACTTAAAAAACCTGATACTATTTACTTAGTATGTTATTGAGAAATAGGGCCTATGGTATAAAAACACCATAGGTGTGTTTTAGTAAAATCTAAAAACTATTTTTATGTATATAAAAGCATATAGATATTATGTTGAAAAATAAAATTCTGTTTCAACAGTAACAGAATCAACTTATAGAAACATTGTTAGCAAAAATTGCTTTGTGAAAACAAGTAAATTTTTTAAAAATTCTTTTATAGGCTATTTATATATATATATATATATATATATATTTTATTTTTATTTCTTTGGCAAGTCTAGTCATGACTTTGGTCCAGCTATATTATAGTTGACTCTACGCTACTAGTGTCACAGGATCTCCATAACCCCATACGGGTATCATGTGTATCCACCTGGTATCCATTGTCTGACATTTCACCAATTCCCTCATTGGGGCCTAGGTCCGACCGCCTGCACGACACTCCGGAGAGGCCGAAACATCTTATCCTTGGACTGCTATTTCACAAGCCAATCGGGTGGCGCCACGAGTTCATGTAGTACCCTCTCAGACTTTTTTAGACCTCACATTACGTTTTGTGACTTTGGTTATTCCAAATCGGGGTTCTAGCACGGCTTTTCTTCACAGCCACAGCTTCTCGGAATAATTATTCCCCAAATACGTCTATCCGTAGATATCCCAGGTTCTCTGTACCCCACAGTGTTTCACTTCCATATTTGGTTTTTCATTATTTCGCCACTAGGAAGAATTGAACCGGCAACCTTACAATTTGTAACCTGGGAGCATAACCGCTATGCTATCAACCCACAGGTCTTTTTATAGGCTATTTATAGTAATTCTTTATATGTTATTTCACACTAAAGTATCATAGATAATATGAAAAATATTTTTTAAAAAAGTTATTGCCTTTATTATCTGTTAAATATAGAAAAACATTAGCCTAAATCCTTCAATTTTTGAGTTATCTTTGCTAAAAAATTATCAAATTTTTGTGAACAAAAAAAGAAAAATATTATTTATTATAATTTGATTAAAGATTAAAAAATAGATTGCATTTATTACATTTATATCAAGATATTGCTTTAAAAGATTCGAGCATTGAAAATAAATTATTTTTTAAGTTCAGATTAAATTTTGTTAAGAATTCATTGTTTATCATGTAAAAAATGCAAAAGTAATATTTGAGCGATCTTTATTAATAATAAATTTTGAAGAAAAAAAAGATAATTTGTATCTCACTAACCTGTTTATTGAAATAATAGCTCACTTGGTTAAATTATTCAATTTCTAACTATTAAAAATTTGCTTCTAGTTTATCAAGTGAGGTACTTGAGAAAACTCTAATTAAAAAAATTTACTTCTAATTCATTGAGTGAGATGCTTGAAAGTATCCAAAGTTAGTAATTTTTGCATGATTAGTTATATATAAAAATTACATGCAATATATGAGTATCACCAAAGAGAAAACCTTCAAGTTGCATTTTTTGATTAAAATAGACAATTTAATACTTACTGTTTTTAATATTATTTGAATTGTTTTATTAAAATAATTCAAATAATATTAAAAGTATAGATTTTAGATTGCCTAATTTAAAGATATTTTTATTAAAAGTAAATATACAAAAAGTACAACTTGTAGGCTTTCCCTTGGTGGCACTTATGTGTTTTTGCAGATTTTTAAAATATAAACTTAGGCTGTTCTCATGTATCTAAATCAATTGATCAAATAATAATCATAATAATGCTCAAGTACCACAATTGATGATAATATTTATAAAATTAAATGCTTGTACATACTTTTTCTGTTTTCGTAATGTTTATTTACTATCTAAAAAACCTAATAAAAAAATTTTCTTTACAATCAACAGTTAAAGTTTCAATTTTAGTTACGTTGGCTTCTCTTTTTAGTAAATTTAACAATTTAAATTTCTTTACTATCTATTAAATATGGAAAAACATCTACCCTGACCTTTCAGTTTTAGATCTGGATGCAAATTATCTAACTCTTGCTATAGATTTCTAAAACTAGGGATTGGAACCACCTAAAATTTTTCTTAATCATTTAATTGTTTAATAGTTTAACTGTTTAGTTTGGCCGGTATTAAAATAATTCTGGCCCACAACCAATATAATTCTGCCCAGAACTATAGAGCAATTTTTAAACAGTTAAACGGTTCTAATCCCTATCTAGAACCAACTTCTTTAAGCAAACAAATTAATTTTTCTTAAAATTTTACTAAGTTAATCTACTTCTGGCTTCTAAATAAACTTTTTCTACTTAAAATTTTGCCCCTAGATAATATAAAATTTATCTATATTTTTAATTTTATATAAAACTATTTTATAATTTTCTAAAATTAGTACCCTTTATGAATTTTTCTTTAATTTCTTAAAATTTTACTAAGTAAATCTAATTTCAACTCGTAAACAAACTTGTTTCACTCAATTTTCTGCTTCTAGACGATATACTATTAACAAAAAATTAATCCTTTTTGCAAAAAATTTTCTATATCTTCTTTAAAACATACATCTTGATTTTCTCAATAACTAACAAGTAAAGCTTATATTCTATTAAGCTAGATATATCCAGCTCACCAAGATGGACATTTTGATATAAATTTCATCAAAAATAGACCAAAACTTACAAAGTTATTAAAAAATTTCCCTAAACTCTCTCCTAAACTCCTTTCTAAAATTCTATTGGTCAATCTTGGAAATTTTACTGGCTTGCCCTGGAAAATTTACTTTTTATTTTAAATACCCATTAAAAAATCCGAAAATCTCTCACATAATTTGAAAAACTTACCAGTTTTTTGAAAAATTTACTGGCAATTTACAAATCCTTAAATATCTCGCTTACTTTTAAGATTTTTAAAATCTTTCTTCACAATACTATATAAATTCATACCTTCTCTACACAATAAACATATACTACTCTAACTCCATTTGGTCTTCAAACTTTCAATTACTTAAAACCAATACTTAAAGATTTTTATCCTGGCTTAACAATTAAATCTTCAACTTCTAATCAATTCAATTCAATCAATTAACCTATCTAAATAACCTTAAAAATTTACTTATAACTATAAAAAAAGAAAAACTAAAATTCTTTATCAATTTTATTTTAAAACAAAACCCCTCTATAAATGATCAAAATTTAATACTATCTCAAATACTACACTCTACACTTGAAGTACTAATACTTGGTCTTATCAAATGTATTTTTGAATCCCAAAATTACAAAAGCTTCTTTAATTCCCAATATCTTTTACCCCTATATTCAATTAACAAATGGTTCCAAATTGCTATAAATCTAGCAAGATTACATCTCTTTTTACAAAACAATTATCAAACTATCCATCAAAAAAAATTTTTTCAAAATTTAAATCTTAAACCTCTTAAACTACAAATACACTTTCATATAAAATATGATCAAGAAAATTTACCTTCTTTTCAAATTAAAAACAATTATAAATTCCATATTAATATAACTCTTAATATCTTATTAAAAAAATTTTTAAATATTTACTATATTCCTTTCTTTTCTTTATTCCTTATACAATTTAATACATGGTTTAACAAATTCTACAAACATTACTCTATACAATTCAATAATATTAACGAGAAAAATGTTTATAACTATATCAAATTTCAAATTATTTTTCAAATTAATAGTGAATACAAAAAATTGCTACCTCAACAATTTCTCTCTCTTTAAGTTTTTACTTTAAAAGAACAAACTCAAACCTCTATCAAAGCAGTTCTACATCATTTGTACAACTGTACAAACAACAAAAAATGCAAAATCTTAAACTCTGAAACTACCCATAATCTCTATAATTTAATTACCTTTTACTTTAAACAATCTTTTTAACTATCACTAGTTACTCACTATACTTTTTCAAATCACAACTTCTCTATTTTTCAAACCAATCAACCTTATAAAGCTACTTTTAATACACTTTTTCCTTTTGAAAAATTCTATAATCTGGCAAATGAAGCAGAACAAAAATTTATCAAATACTAACTAATTCCAAATGTACTTTTTCTTTTTCTACTTCTATTTCAAGGCCTATTTAAAAGCAGCAGTATACAATAACAAAATTATAGAACTTAATTTTATAGAAGCTCTATATAAACTTATAACCTTATCAGCTGACTCAAAAATTCTAACTAGAATTATAGCTTACTATGATATCATACAATTCTCAAAAAAATCAACAATCTCTCAACTAAAACTAAATCTCAAACAATCATATCTTTAGCAAGCAGAAAAATTTATTACTCAAAAATTTAAATTTACTACTCCAAATATAACTAATAATTTTTTTCTACTCAAATTCAAATTCAAATTCCAAATACTGATAATATTGATGAATCTTTTTTTATTTAAATTCAAACAACTATATTTTCTTTCCAAACTCTATTTCTATTGCAAACAACTATCTTAAAACTACTATTTAACTTTCTTTTAATTCTTTTCACTTTCAACTTCATTATTTTTATGAGTTTTCTCTTACCAAATTCACTTTTAAAATCTTTATTAATATTAATATTATCTTTGGGTTTAAAAGTTAAATAAAATAGAGATATAGTGTCACGCTGTGTACCTAAATTCTTTTTAGTTTTAGTAACACAAGTGTTTTAAAATTCTTTAACAGATCTTAACTATATATTATAATATACAAATATTGTATCGAGTTATTCTATATCTTAATAAAGCTTCTAATATTGACACAAAAAAAAAATAAAAAAAGTTTTAGGTCTTTGCTAAAAAGATTTAAAATTAAAATAAGTGAAAAATAGAAAACAGTATTTATTATAGTTTGGTTAAACATTAAAAGATTATTGTATTTACATTAATTTATCATTTTAAAAGCTTTGAATATTTAAAATAAATCGATTATTTTTTTATATTAGTTAGAATTTTTTGAGAATTAATTGCTTATTATATTTAATTGTAAAATATATAAAAACAATGCTCGAGCAACTTTTATTAATAGTAAATTTTTAAAGAAAAAATGTAGTTTGTGTCTCGCTTAATTGTTCTTCAAAATAGTAACTTATTTAGTTAATTTATTTTAATTTTCTAACTAATTAAAAAATAGCTTCTGATCTATTAAGTAAAGTGCTTGAGAACACCCTTACTCAGTATAGCAATATTATTAAATTTTTGTCTGTATGTTTATTCAATATATTTTGCATGATTAGTTTGTATGAAAGAATATTCTTGTTGACCAATAAACCTTAACAAGAAATATTAAAAAAAAACTTCCAGCACATGAGCAAGCATAGAACTTGTTGTTACACATAATGATAACAAATGCAATAGTTCATAATGAAGGTCCAAAAGGTTTTACTACTAAATCTCGAAAACCATTTTTCTGAAAAATATAAATTAGCTAGCATTATAACTAATGCTAGCTAACTTTGTTATTATTAGGTCTTTCAGAAATCTGTCTTTCAGGATTTTGTAATAAACCAGACCAAAATATATATATAAATAATGCAGAGGGTTGTATTATAGAGATGGAAAATTTTTTGTGAGATTCCTACCTAAGATATTTAAATCTGAACATGCTTTCATTAAATAAAATTACCAAAAATAGCAATAAAATTATCTATCTCAGGAGACTCTATATATATAATATTTTTATAGTAATTCCTAACATGTAAATTAAAAATTCATAATATATATATATAGTATAATTTAGCTAAAGAATTAAGCACTTTTTTTAAAATTTTAATATAAACTTATATAAAGTTAATTGCAAATTTTGTAATGTTTGTTAAAAAAATATTTACTTTTCTTATTTGATAGAGATAATAAATTATGTTCAAAATATTTAATAAAAAAAAGTATAAATTATGCAAAAAAATGTGAAGCTGCAGAAGAAGATAAAGAAAAAATTGAGATAGAAGATTTCATTGATGCTCTTGAATCAATGAAAGGTTTAAATATAAATATTAAAAAAATTATTAATCTTACAAAGCAAATATCAAAAGATAATGAAATACATATTAAAAAAATTATAGATAATATTGTTAAAAGAATTTTTTTAGCAATTGGTTTTAAGTTCAAGTAAGTCTATTAAAATTTAAAATAAATTAATAATTTAATACTAATAAAAATTATGTATCTAAAGCTATAATAATAAAATTTTGCATAAGTCAGAAGATTTAAATACCACTGTATATAGCTATTAGACCGGCAAAAAAAGCTAAAAAAGCATGAAAATTCCACAAAGCATAAAGATTATTTTCCAATACCAAAATTTCATTGTGAAGGTTGGCTTATATTTAATATTAAAAAAATAAAAATAAAGTACAGGTTGAGTTAATTCATAATCATTATTCTAAATATGTTGATATTCAAGTTAATGAAGAAGTAAAGAATATATTAAAGATAACTTGCGCAAGTTACTAGCACTTTTATGAGAGGGTATTGGAGCAAAATACTCAAATATCACAGAAAATCAAGTTTATTATTAGTGGATGACTTATAGCTAAAATAGCTTTAAAAGAGATATGAACCAAATTAAGTTATCACAATACTTATAGAAGAATATAACAATATTAAATTGTTATTTAGCAAAGTAGATAAGAAAGTTATAGTAATTGTCTTTGCTATAGAAGAAGTAATCAATTATTTGGGTGCAAAAGTAGTTGAAATTGGTATAGATACGACATGTAAGAGTTTTTTATATTGATTTTAATAGCTAGATTTGTATAGTAATATGTATTGAACTATTCAGGATAATCAAATTTAGATTTAAATAGTTAGACTATTAAACAAATTGAACTTATAAATTGAAATATTAGATATATCTAATATTTTTCAATTTATAAGTTTATTTAGTATAATTATCTAACTTAGCCAAATTATATTATTAATAAATAAAATTTTTAATTTAGATAATACCAATAAGATGAACCTCAAGCTATATGCAGTCCTTGCTAAAATAGATGGAATAAAATTCTTATTGGCATATATGTTTTTGTCTGCTAAAACAACTATTAGTAATGGTACTTATATAAAAATGATTTTATCACTTTTTAATAAATCATTACATAAGAATATTAACCCAAGATACATAATGACTGATAAAAATTGCCTACAAATTCAAGTGGCAAACAAAATTTGGCCAACAGCACATATTCAACCTTGCTATTAGCATGTTAAAAATGCGATTAAAAGGAAACTTGCATTAACTAAAAAACCAGAAATATCCTACTATTTTGTAAATTGTGCCAAAGCAGTATTAATTCCAACCTTTATCCTAGTTTAGTGAAAGTGAAAACAACATAGATAATCCAAGTAAGGGTACATAAAATTAATAATCAGCTAATCTTTTTATAAGTAGTCGATTGATTAATAAACTAATCAACTACAGTTTAATCTCAATACAGAATTCTTGATATAATTACAATTAAAAACCTGACATAAGAGAATTTACTTTTATATAAACACTCAGTTACAAATTGTGATTATATATCAAGCTTATATTGTAATCAATTAGTCACTATTAATTAATAAATAGGGTTCCTGTTATATACTAACAATATATTAATAATATATAATTATATTTATAATAACTCTATTATAACTATATTTTCCAAAAATGAAGAATTTCAGTAAAGTTGTATAATAAATTTGTAATAAAAAAACCTATAATATTTTAGTGGTATATTGTATTGTAGGTGTATTACATTATAAAAATTTAAAATTATAACCATTTTATATAATTAAAATATATTTAAAATTTGATTTAATTTACTTAAAAATTTGGGTTAATACCATATTCCTCTGAAAATAAGCACCCCTTTTTTGCACTTAATGTTGGCCAAGATAGTTATAATTCAGGCCAAATTTTTTATAATGCAGGCCAGGGGTGCTTATTTTCGGGGAGTGCTTATTTTCAGAGGAATACGATATTATTTTTTTAATTATCATTTTTTTTTGTTTTTTTAAATTATCAGTTTTTTTATTTTTTTTTTAAATTATGTTAAATTTTAAATTATTAGTTTAATTGATGATTCTCCAGTTAACTTAAAAATAAACATAGTAAAACATGACTTAGTTTACTATTTAAATCTAATATAGGTTAAATATGAAATTGCTCCAAGGTAAACTTTTTTGTACTAAGTTAATCAATCTTGTCAATTAATTAAAAGTTGTAGAGTCTATCTTTGCAGATTTAATGGTAGTTAAAATGCCAAAATCAGCCTAGTGGGTGTCAAGATATCTTTAAAAAACATTTTTTTTACTATATAAACTTCTTTGCAAACAATAGTCAAACAATAGTATTGTTTGCAAAGAAGTTTACACAGTAAAAAAAAATGTTTTTTAAAGATATTTGGCACCCACTAGGCTGATTTTGACACTTTACCCACCATTAAACCCTCTACAACTTTTAATTAATTGACAAGATTGATTAATTTAGTACAAAAAAAAGTTTACTTTGAAGCAATTTTATATTTAGCTTATATTAAATTTATATAGTAAACTGAGTTATGTTTTACTATATTTATTCTTTAGTTGACTGGAGAATTATCAATTAAATTTATTATCTTTTTTTTATTTTTTAGTTTAATATTCTAAATTATTTATTTTTTTTTTTTTATAATTTGGCAGTTATGCCTTAACTTTATTAGATTTTGTACAACTTATCTAAAATATATAAAATTTTACAACCGAGTATTTCAGAAAGTAAGTGATAAACTTTTAACTTGTCAGCAAATAGTGTATGAGAATTATCTCTAAATAACAAACACTGTAGCCCAAATTGTTATTTAAATTACAAGTTATGACTAACCCAGTTACCAACTTGGTACTTATGTTTGATTTACTATAGTAGGATTCTCCTACTTCCAAACCTCTTCTGCAATTAGATATAATTTAGATCTCAATAGATAGTATCTACTATCCATCATAACCACCTCTTCCTTCTTTTAGACTTCTTTTATCTAAGTCTGACAATATAATTAAACTCTTATTCATATATAAAAATGAAAAAAATTAAGCCATGTATATAAAAGATATAAATATTTTAGAATAAAAACACCTCACGATAAGAAAAAAAAACAACAAATTCTAAAATAATCTAATATAAATAAACAAAGATAGAAAAAGTGAAAAAAAAAGAAAGATAGCCATAATATACTATTATAGTCTGTATCAAATATAAAGGTAAAAATTATATAATAATTGTAACTAATTACTATATCTCAATTGTAAAAACTTTGTTTTAATCTTAAGACTCATTCTAGACACTAACTTGACTCAGATATTTTCTAAATGGGGGTAAAGATCTTTTCTTCATACCATAGTACTATATTCGCAAAACAACAAAACACATGGTTGCATGGTGGTAGGGTTGGGGGCACAGGTAAAAAAATTGGCATGCCTCAATAGGCATGCTTTAAAGTTATATAACAAACTATTGACCAATCAAAATTGTTTAAAACTATTATAAAAAATCTATTCGACCAATCTAAATACAATTTTAAACTAGCTTCCAAATATATATTACTTAACTACCGTAGGTTTCTGAAAATAAGCTACCTCCAAAAATAAGCTACCTCCTCTTTTCTTGAAGAAGAAATATAAAAAAAATATTTATTCTAAAAATAAGCTATCCCTGATAATTTTTTAAAATCCAAAAGTAGTTTCTATATATAAAAGTCAAAATTCTATTAAGTAAATCGATAAAAGTCACTTAATATGAGTTGTTCAAAACGTAAAAATACACATATTCTAAAAGTTTAAAGCAAATCAGAGACCTTTTTACTAAGATGTTTTTGCATTTTACATTCAAACGTAAAATGTAAAAACATCTTAGTAAAAAGTTCTTCGATTTGCTTCAAACTTTTAGAATATAGAAACTACTTCTGAATTTTGAAAAAATAATAAAAATCAACCTTTTCAAAATTTTACCCAAAAATAAGCTACTCCATGATTTTTGTGTAACTTTTTGGCCAAAAAAGGTAGCTTATTTTTGGAAACCTACAGTATATAGTAAGAGTAATTATTGAAAGATTTTTTTTTAATATTTGGGGTGTAGCTCCTGCCCCAGACTTTTATTAATACTTAAGTAAATTGACATATGATGGTG
>CAJVPY010004980.1:0-11978 GCA_910591965.1 Dentiscutata erythropus | reverse complement strand
TTACACTAAAAATTTATTGTAAAATAATCTTATAATTATTAAAAAATTTATTAATATCGTTAAGATAATCTTAACTTCATTAAAAAAAAATAGCTAGTTTCTGTAAAATATATGTATATAGACGTAATTTGTACTACCTTCCACTAATATTTGGATTATCAGATATCGATTTTCGTAATTTATATTAAACCTTCATTCAGTGTTCATAGTGCTTGAAAGTGTGATTTGTTTTATTAGTTTTAAACATTTTATAGCTTGATTTAAGTTAGTTTCTTATATAAGTAGTTTGTTTTTTGTTTGTTTGGTGTTTTCATTTTTATTGAATGACAGTATTAACTTGTTTTTATTTTAAATGAAAAATGGTCTTCAATTGTATCTTAATACATTAGGTGTTCTATACAGTTGAGGATTAATATATCTTTGCATGCAGTATTGTATGTCATTAATAGTATACTTATGGTGAGAAGGTTTTGTAGTAATAATTTTGGAGAGATAAAAGTGGATAGTTTATTAAGTAAGAGAATTAATAGTGAGTGAGAAATGTTTTTAATTAAATTATTATTTGATTTGTTTAAGACGGTTGAAAGAAATATAAAATTATCTAAAAGGATAGCGACTAGTGTATACTAGTTTGTGATGTAATATGAGATGAGTAAAGTGAACATTATAAGTGAAATTTGAATGGTGGGTAGAAATGTTAATAAGTAATTTTTTAATTTATGGTCTGAATTAGTGGAATAGTGAATTAGTTGAAAATTTAAAGCTATGCAGCTAAAAAAAATAAATAAGAAAACTTTGTATAAAAGTTTTAATAATTGAAATATGAGGTATAGTATTGCTCTGATTAAAATAATGGAGAGGAATATGAGGAAAAGAATCAAGAAGATACAAAAGATAAGTAGAAGTGTGATTAACATTTTTGAGAGTTGAAGTTTGAGAATTATTTTAATTTTTTTTAGGAAATAAATTTTGTTGGCACAAATTTCTTAGTGAAGATTTTATAATAATTTCTAGGGAAGTATGTGTTTGATAACAATTAGTGATTTTTATATTTAATTGTAATGTATCAATTGTATTGAACTAATTATTTAATATACGATAATTAATTAAGACAATTATAAATCGATATGTAATAATCAGAGAGAAAATTTATATTATTTCTTTTTAATACTAGTAAGTTATATTTATAATAGCGATTGTCTCGTCTAAATATATATAATATTTAGTGGTATATTTGAATGTAGAATATTGTATAAAATCAAATTTTTAATTTATCATAATATTGAAGCTAATTTTACACTTGCTCATATGCTGGGAGCTTTATTTTTTAATATGTTTTGTTAAGGTTTATTTATTGATAAGAGCATTCTTCTATAAATTTATATATATATTTGTTACATATTGAGTATATATGTGGTAGAAATAATTTTGATGTCTTTAGAATGCTTTCTTAGACATTTTTTTTAATAAATCGTAAGTATTTTTTTGATTATTATTTTGATTATTAAATGATCAGAATGTAACTTACTTTTTTCTATTTTTTTTTTTTTTTTTTGTAAATTTATTATAAAAACATTACTTCAGTATTTTTATCTATTTTGCAATTCAAATATAAAAAGTAATTAATCTTTAATGATTGTTAATCGGACTAAATAATGTTATATTCTAAAATACTGAAAGGCAGAATTTGGAGAATATATAGTATTGAAGAAGTTAACTAATATTAGTTAAGATGGCAGTTTACTTTAATTATTATTGGGTCTTTTTGGAGAAATGTCATTCGGGATTTCAGAGTAGAAATTTTTTAAAAGTAGCTACCTTGTTTTTTTGTGTTCGAAGTTTTTAAATTAAACAATTGTTATATTGTTAAGGAAGATCTAAAGTTTAATAGTTTGGGTATTATGATGTAATTTTAGCTATTGGCATAACATTTTGTTTAAAAGTCAATAATACAAATGACGATATTATTGATATATGCTAAAATATTGCTATTACTATTATTTTTTAATAATTGTAGTGATGCTCAATTGCAACAATAGGTTAAAATAAAGACCACAATCACAAGTTGAGAGGATTCTAAATAGTGTATTGAAAATTTATAAAAATATAAGTCGATAATGAAAATCCAAAATAAAAGATAAGTCAGGCTAAAAAAAAGATGGTTAGGGTTAAAAAGTTTTTGACTGAAATAGAAAACTCACTTCTCATTTTTTACTATTTAAAATATTTTTCACATAATAAACTACCTTACTCATCTTAATGACAAGCTCAATCAATCGATTAAAATTACTTTCCGTTAATTAAAATTTAATTTCTGACTTATTTTTAACATACTTTAATCTATTAATTGAAGCGCTAAGAATGCTCTTTGGCTAATGTTTTTCTATATTTAATGGATATTGAAGGCTATAATTGTTGATTGGCAGTGTTTAATAGTTCTGGTTAAAGTATTTTTTTTTTGTTCAATAAAGATTAAATTAATTTTTTTCTGAATCAATATTATTCTTGATGATCGGTTTCACGGAATTTAGCACTATTTTTTGTATATATTGTACAGTACGTATGTATGGATATACTATTAGTAATTTCATAGTATGTAGTAATTATTTAAGAAGTATGCATATTTTAATATATAATTAAAGTAATTCGCATACACCATATATCTGATTCTTAATTTAGCAAAGAGTGTGAGAATTTGTAAGTTTCAAATTAGTTTTATCGAATAAAATAGTAATAGGCTTGTTTTATTTTTGGGTAAAATATAATTATATAAAAAAAATTTAAAAATAAAAATAAAAAAATTGGTATTGGTTCTTTAATTACTTTTGTGATCTATTTCTTATTATTTTAGTGAATAGATTAGTCACGCAAAAATTTAGAGCCAAAATATGCCAGAGCTAGGCGGTATTAAACATAATACTAATATAATAATACTATAGCAAAATTAATAGCTAACAATTTTACTTAATATATAGGTTTATTGGTGAAAGTTTGAGTAAATTTAGAAAAAATTATTTGTTCTGGCCTATTCCAGATCTCGATCTGCTGAATTTGGACTAATCATTCATTAGCGTTAGGTATAATGTTATGCTATCTTAAAACAATATACAATATCAGATATGTACTGATAATCTAATTTTATAATTCAATAGAACCTCACATACTTTACAAACTGAACCACCTCAATACTATTCTTTAAATATTAAACCCGGATCTCATCACTAAACTTACTTCATCTCAGTAATTTATTATTCATTAATATTATAAAAGGAATTTGTCAGTGAAATGAGCTGTCGGCAAACTAATTATGTTAGTAAGCTAAATGTTGGTAAAATAATTGTCAGTGAATCAATTTGTCATCGAAATAATTGCTAGTGAAATGATATGGATCTATTTTATTGTAAACACTACTTTACCGCCATGTTTATTTTACAACCAATAAATTTACAGATATTTTACCAACAAGTTTATTTCATAGATAGTTTTTTCACTGATAGCTCATTTTACAGAAAGTTTTTTTTAAATTTAGTCTAAACTTAATCCTAGTTCTAAACTAACACTAGTGACAATTACTAGAGTTACTTTATCTATGAAATGAGCTATTGGTGAAAAATTGTCTACAAAATAAGCTTGTCAATAAAATAAACTTTCTATAAAGTGAACTGTCTGTGAATTGATTGCCTGTAAAATCATCATATTGGTCAGTGAAGTGTTGTGTCTATAAAATTTTAAGTTTATGCACTTTAACATCTTGATATGTCATATCAGAAAAATGTAAACTGAGTATAAGAAAAGACAATTAGCTATGATCATCTTATTTTTAAATTTTTTTCACATTCGGTTCACATTTTCTGGATATAGCCAATCAAAAATATTAAAAGTGCACAGCTTAAAATTGAATAATATAATAAATGTATGCTCTAAAAGTTGTATTTATGAAAGAATTTTTAATAAAGTAAAATTTGAAACTAGTTGCATGAAGTTAATATATATTTGAATTTGACTCTCAAAAATCAATGTATTATGTTAGAAGTTTAATGGGTTTTTGCGAGTCAAATAACAGGGCCTGAACCTGACCCAATACTTTATTAGGCCCAACCTGAGCCTGACTCGATTTATAGCGAGCCTAAAATTTGGGCCTGACCCAGACTTAAACCTGACCCGATCTGCAAAATTTCGGGTTAGGCCCGACCCGTTACATACCCTACTCGTAGAATATTCATTTCTTTGTATAATGGCCCTAAGATAAGAACTAGCCATAGAAATTTTTTCTTCAATTTTAGAGCATGATGGTATGGAACACTATCACAAGTTACTGCCACCCAATTGCGAGTTTTTTAATTCCTGTAATTGTTTCTATATGTAAAAGAATTTTTTTAATATTAGCAATTGAATTAGGATTAATATTAACTGGATCAGGAATATAAATATCAGAAATGTTAATTTATTGATCAATAACTCATCATTGAGTAATACTGATTCTAGAAATATTAGTAGAATTCAAACTTGATTCATTATTAATACTATATAGCCTAAAAACAAGCGAATTGTCAGCCTTACTAATTTCCTCTTTAACTACTTTTTCCTTTTGAAGTTTAGCTAATGTAGGTAATCATGTTTCTCAGCTAGAGCAAACTTTTTGTTGATTTTTAATTTCTTGTTTGTGGCAGCTAGTGCACACTTTTATATTGGTAATTTTAATTCCTGTAGATGCTACAAGAGAATTAATAGTATTAGTTAAGGATAATTTCTCTTGAGACAATAAATTTAAAAGATTATCAAGATAATTATATAATTCTTCATTGACAGCTTCTTGCATTTGGAGACTAATTTTAAAAAGTTCATCGTACTGTAGAATATTAAGAGAATTATATGCCCAAGGTGAATTAGTAGTATGTTTAATTCTATTTTGTAATGATATATTAAAAACAACAAAACTTGTAACAGTATAGTAAACCACAGTATTAAATTCTCGATCAAAATAATTTTTTTGTCCCTGTTGTTCATTATTAAATGCAAGAAACAAAAGACCTTCAGGTAATGGTTTTTTATATTTTGTTAATTCTTTTATCCATCTTTGAAACCGATTATGACTTTCTGAACTTGTAATATGATTATCAATATTGATAATCATCTTTGATTGTACGATTAAGTACTTAATAGCTAAAAGAACAAGCTGAATTTCTGATACATATTTTTCATGTCATGCACCATATAGTGAATCAACTATAACAGCAATTTTAAAAAGCTTTTCCTAACTTAAAATATTAGTATCTCTATTATTTTTAACAAAATTTTCAATAAATTTAACAACAACTTGATTACTTTTGTTAAGCCACTCACAGGGACTATATAATACAATATTTTTCATAGAGAATTTATTTTTATCTTGAATTAATACTCTCACATCATCGAAAAATGATACACGCTCTGTGTTTGCTATTTCAACAATTGTGTCAATACACTTTTGTTGATTAGCATATCTTGAATTCCATTGTTCAATAAGAGTCTCTTTGTACTTGTATTGTTCAGAATATAAATTCTGAATTTCAATAGTTTCATCACGAGCTTTTTGTAATTGGCCTCTTAACATCTTAATTTCATCTTTTTGGCTATCTATATACTGTTGTATTTGTACTATTTGGTTGTTAAGAGTTATTATTTCTTGCGATTTTTGCTGATTTTCTACTTGTACTAATTCTAAAAGCCTTTTAGTTTGATTGAGTTCAACTGCTGGATCAACATAACTGGCAATATCTAAATTATTCTTGTCAAGTCGGGTTCTTTTATTTTCTTGATCAGAGCCTATAATATGCTGATAAAACTGATTAGTATTAATTACTTGGTTGTAATGTATCTGACAAATTGAATAATTTGTTAAAGAAAATTGAAGTTCAACAAGTTCAGGAATATAATCATGATATTTTAAAAAATTCTTAGCTATATTTGCACTATTAGCATGTTGCCATGTTTGTAATTCACTAGTTTCACAAGGTCTCAACTAAAGTGCTCTATAGTGCTCAACAAGGTCAGCAAAAATGCACTTGAGAGTATGCACTTTAGGTCTTTGGTAAGTAGACACTATAAAAAAAAAAAAATGGGGTCTTTGCCTTGAAAATCATGTTATGGGACATAGTAAATCATATGTTCCATAACTTGATTTTCAAGGCAAAGCCCTCAAATGCAAAGTAAAAATATGTTCTTTTATATGTACTTAACTGGGTCCATATCACTTCGTAGAAGTTTATTTTACTGACATCTTGTTTCACAGGCAATCAATTCATAGATAGGTTTATTTTAAAGCCAATTAATTTACAGACAGTTCATTTTATAGACAGTTCATTTTATAGACATTTCATTTTGTAAACTGTCTTTAATACGAATTTAGAAGTTATTTGCTATTAAAGATTGTCTATAAAATAAATTTGTTTATAAGTCTATAACATAAACTATCTATAAGTTAATTGTCTTTAAAATGAACTTGTCTATAAACTGATTGTCTATAAAACAAGGTATCTATAAAATAAACTTCTACAAAGTGATATGAATCTCTACATGAATGTATAATTTGAGGTCTCACTTACTTTGGCTAATAAAGTAAAATTCGACTGATTAACAAATCTTAAGATTGAATATTATATACAATATTCAAAGACTTTTTATATTAATGATGAAATGGCAAAAAAAAGTAATGTGAACTGTGAATTACAGTATATATAAATAAACTGTAGTTTATTTTAAACCAATAAACTACAGTTTATTTATATTAACTAATAGTTTACGGATCGCACTTCTAATAAGCATACAGCCAATCAGATTGCATAAATTTTTCTAATCCCGATTCCTAATTTGGGAAATCCCCCGAATAATAATAAATATTAGATAAGTTTGAATTATTGATAGTAAGAATTTCTTTGAACGTATATGTTGTACCCGGATTGATAAGAGAAATTTACAGGAATGCACATGCTATTGCTGAAAGTTGTACAGGTATAATTTAGGCTATATTGCTTAACCAATGCAAGTAGTAAATTTTACAGTTTCGATGTACTGTATTACTTTTTTTAAATTAAAATGTCAAACGAAAATTTGAACAAATTAATTAATAATTTTAATCAACTAAATTTTGCTAGTTGTCAAAAATTGACAGATATGAGTGATCCAGACAGAACTTACAGGCTTGAATATTGTTACGAATATGGAATTGGAACTAAAAAGAATGAAAACAAGGCATTCACACAATCACGTATACAATCATGTAGAGTAGAGCTTAAAATATTGCATAGTTTTCAAAATTCAGTAAACTTTTTTAAAAAAGTAAGTTTATTATTTATTGAATCAATTTTAACTTATAAATATATTCATATTCCATTTATTATAAGTTTAAAGATCTCATACGATTAATGCGATTAAGGAATAGTAACTTTAAAGTATATAGACTAACTCAACACACTACAAAAAATGAGTACATGTTGGTATTTGATAAATTTAGTACTGCAAGAAAAAGTAAAAATAGAAAATGTGCAAATTACAATTGGTATAATACATCGCCAGCTTGGTGTCAGACGTGTGACCTTCAGAAAACAACACAAGGATGGGTGAGTAGAAATAAGGATGTTGATGATTGTATTAAAGAATTACAACTTAAAGCCATGAACTATGAAGATTTAATTGAATGGAGGGTACGACATATATATCCATTTGCATATTAGATCATCTATATTATCAAAAAAAAAAAAATTTTTAGAATCAAATATTTAAATCAATCAGGTAATATGAAGAAGTAGCAATTAAGATCGTAAAAGATTCTAATAAGAATAAAGTTCCATTTCATTTAGTGAATCATTTAATGAATCATTCAGTGAATCAGATAATAAACAACCTACTTCAACAACTTTAAATACTGTGGCATATTTCCCATACGATAGACAAAATTTTACTGAAGTAGAACCATTTCAACAAAATAATCTCTGTAACATTGATTCAACAGTGGATTATATGCTATGGTCGCAAAGTTTCGCACCTACTGTAGATCCTGGAATGAATATGCATTAGGAATTCCAGAAAACTTAGTATTTCCAAATAAAAACTTGATTAGTAATAACCATTTAAAAGTAAAATTATACTTGCTTTCTCTTCGAAGCTTTGATAAACTTATCAGCTTCTCTATTATTCTTGAAAAGTTGACGTTAAGCATTGCATAAGCATTATCCAAATCAGCAAATCTCTTATAATATTCAAATGCTTTCTGGTAATTTATTTCTACACTAAATCCATATTCATAACAAAGACCAATCTCATTCATCGCATCCAAATCTCCTAAATCAGCTGCTTTTAAATAATAATCAAAAGCCTTCTTTTCGTCTTTAATAACACTAATACCATATTGATAAATACAACCATATTATAAGTGATAGCAATCAACTGAAAGTTTGACTGCTCTTGATGCCACAATAGCTCTACCGTATTTGACTATAATAACTTGTTAATAAAATAAATAAAATAACTTAGGTTAATCATACTGAAAGTATTAAAATCTTGATGCTTACTTTATAATTGTAGTCTTCTTCAGAGCTTATTTTAATGTGATCGATATCTTTAAGGTGCCAATTAATAATGTAAATACAAAGTATAATAATAAATTTCAAACCAATAATTATATATACTTATCTTCGACACTGAGTACTATTACTGTATTCAACTTCATAGTTTCACAATTCAAAGATCACTCTTTGTCCAGTCAAAATCTTGTTGTGATAGTTCTTGGATTTTCGCACGTTGGCCTCTTAAATGTATAAAATCTTGCAATTTTTTGAGTCTCATTCACCTTTTTGGCAAGAGTTAACCAACACTGATTAATTTTGATTATTGAAACTAGCAGTCTTTTACCGTCTATTAAGGTATCGTTTTGTGAGTCTTTAATAATAAGTTAGATGTATAAAAAATTCCCGAAGAATGCTGACCAAAGGGTATATACAAACCAATCAAATCTGAGATCCGGCACGTGGATCATTCTAGAATCAGATTTCCTAATTCAGTAAATCTTCTGACTGGAATAATGCTCTGAATTGGGTTTGCTTAATCTGAAAACCCGACCCAAAATTTTGGGTCAGGTCAGGTTTGGGTTAGAAATATCTGACCAAAAATTTCTGGTTTGGTTCAGGTTGAACATCAACCTGACCCGACTCCAACCTCAACCTGAAAATTATTCAATTTATAGATGTGCAAAATTAGCATTTTATGTTTTTTTTTTGGTTCTAATAGCAAGTGGATATGTATTTTTAAATAATATTTTAAATAAAACAGTCAAGTATACACCAATCAGATTTCTTCAAATGATCGACACAAAATTGTCACTCAATTTTTGATTGGTTAATGGCCGCAGATCTGCAAATTTTGGCCAACATTATATAATTGTTTACTAATTTCTGGCCATAATTAACTTTCACCAAGAAATAAAAGAAAATTGCACAAAAAGGGAAGAAAGGAAAAAAAAAAGAAGAAACCACCAGCAAATTTTTGTTCATTGCTCTTAGCCAATCAAAATCGAGAATCTGCTATGAGTACAATGTGAAAATTACAATTTTTAAAAAGCTGTCGATGCATAACTTGAAATTTTGACTATGAAACCACATTCTGCGCTCTAATATAAAAAATTTCCAATTTCTAATCTAAATTTAATGTATAGTTTTCACTTTAAAATATTACACGTATTGAAATTAGTTTGATTCATCGAAGAGATCTAATTGGTGCATATTTACTGATATCTCAAGCCAATGAAATTAAAAATCTCTGATCATAATATTATATACTTTTTTCGACCCTTTAATGAAAATATCTCAGCAATTACTTTATCTAATTGATCAAAGTTTGGAAAAACTTAACTGCTAACTTTGTTTTAATAATCATCTAAATTCTTTAACTTCGAACAATAATTTCTTGACACAAATCAGTAAAGTTTTTTATATTATTTTAGGATAATAATAAAAAAATTTTCATTGATTCTGAATATGCAATGCACGATTCTTACTGTAGTAGCCTGCTAAGTTTATAAGCATACCACGTTTAGATTTGATTAGCCAATTTCGATGATCATCATTACATGAATTATTAAATATCTAAGAGCAAAAAAGGCTATTTGAATTCATTTTTAAAAAAATTTAATATATTAGTCCTAAAATTTTGGGTTGGGTTCAGGTTGAAGATCTAACCCGAAAATTTTTAACCCGACCTGACCCGAAATTTTGGGTCAGGTCAGGTGGGTTATGAGCCAACCTGACCCAACTCATTCGTAGCATTACTTGTGAATTTTTCAGAATCTAGTAATTAAAAACTTAGTATAAACGATTATTATTATTATTGTTATTATAAATAAATAAAATATATTTACATTTCTTGAAAACTCTATTATTAACTCTTTACATGACTATATTATTACTACTCAACTCAACCTCTCACCTACAAACTATTATAGCTACAACACTGATCACTTCCACAAACATTCCAAACCCTGGCTCATTACTCTATTCAATAACCAAATTATTATTGGCAAAGCTCGTCACCAATTTACTAACTCTGGACACACACTTATCAACTACTGGCTCAGTAATATCACATCTTCCTACTTATCATTATATTCTGTTCCTAACATAACCTCAACACCATGTTCCAACTGCTCTCTCAACTCCAATCTTATTAATAACAAGTGTATCATCTTGATTCCAACTAGTCAAGCTACCAAATTTTTAGGTAGACTTGACTCTAACAAATCTATCAACTTCAACGCAAACCCACTTGACCTCATACACTCAATAAAATTCAAAAACACTACCCAGATTCCCTCACCACCAAATCTCACAATCCAAGCCTTCCAAATTCCCCTATATTTGCTAATAGCCTTGCTCTCAATTCTCTTCAACTGATTACAAATCACAACTTGTACTCTACTAATCTTACTTTCTATACAGATGGGTCTGTTATTAGTACTGATAATATTCAATGCTCTATGGGCATTGGATGGTTACAGGTCGATAACAATAATATTCTCCAAATATTCCATGCTCAAATTTCTTTATGGTCATGTTCATTTAAAGCTGAATTATTCGCAATACTATTTGCTATATGCACTGCACCCAGAAACTGTGATATTCATATCTTTACAGACTCTCAATTTGTAATCTCCAAGTACAACAGCCTAACTCAGCAAATAACCAACGTCAAGTCCTCAAACACTCTATACTGGTCTATGTGGAATACACTCCTCAACCTTATTAAATCCTATAACTTAAAAATTACCTTTCACAAAGTTAAAGCACACCAGAATGACATATTTAACAATAAAGCAGATCAACTAGCTCGTGACTACCTCAATATATCACATCTTATATTCAAGCCTAGCAACATTTATAATTCCTCATACATTCCTTTTGTAGACAATTACCCTCTTGAACTTCCTACTCATCATAGCATTTGAACAATATGCTATGCAAAAATCTTTGCTACTTGGTTATTCCAAAACCGCTTCCAACCATAGATACAAATCTCTCAGTATATCAACTGGGATGTAACTTGGCTCTATCTTAATGACAACCAAAAAGTTTCTAACTTTACCCACAGTTTCCAATCTTCTACACTCAAAACATTTAGAATTAAGTTACTTACTGATGAACTTCCTGTCTCTCATATTTTATATAAAAGAAACTATTCCTTTCCTAATACTTGTTACAATTGTCAACAAACCAGTACTACATTATACTGGACAATTTGTCCTTCTCCAAACCCTCTATATCATCTTATCCAAAATTCTATACAAACAATTTTAACTTCTCACAAACTTCAAGTCTCTCCAGCTCAAATTCGTCAATTGTATAACCAAATCTCTAATCTTGATAGTCTTCAAATACACAATTCTTCTGACAAACCTTCAATCTTTTCTACACTATCTGGACTTATTCCACTAGAAATTATATATACAATCC
>CAJVPY010004979.1:0-11979 GCA_910591965.1 Dentiscutata erythropus | reverse complement strand
GCTTCTTTTTTCCTAGAAGGATTTTAGCTGTTTGTTAACTCGTTTTTGCAAATTTTACTGTTTTTTCTTAGTTCTAATTTTGGAACAGAGGATCAGCAGAAAGAGATTGTTTTTATCCAATTTTCATTTAGATTATTTATTTGTTTTAATAGCATTTTTTATATCAGCAGATTTTGAAATATTTCTCACTTATATATCTAATAACCTTAGACATTCGATAAGTATGACTCATTTCACACATTATCCTTTAACTTAATCTTCATAACAATAACTAATAATATAGCAGTCACACTAGAACCAGGAATGAATACAATTTCAAATTGTTTCTATAATTGATAAATTACAGCATTTGCTAACCTGACTTTCTATGTATACATAATTGTTGTATTTACTAAATTATACACTTGTTTTATTTATAAAACTAATGCTTTTTATAGTCTGTATTTATTACCTTACTTTAGGTATATAGCTCAACTCAACTCAAATACTGAAGAATATTTATGGTATTTCTATATATGTACCTAGATTGCCCATTTTAATAAAAATTATCACTGCTGAAATTAGTCTTTTATAGTCATTGAAATTAATTTCATATTGCTAAAATTTTTGAACTCTTTTTATCAAAATATATCATATAGTAAGTTAATTCAGTGGGTTTCATAAAATTTGTAGTATTTGCAGATTAAAAGTTAATAACTTATATGAATCAAATTGAACAACTCAAAAATATATCAATTGACTTAATCAAAATTCATGATGCAAAATATATTTCATGCTGATTTTCGCAATAGTAGTATTTTTTTCACAATAACAGTACTTCTAATGCTACAGATCTAAGATTATCTAAAAGGACAAATGATAATAGTTAAAAACTAAACATCTATAATCACATTGTTCCAGAAGTTTATCAGACAAATTTATCAGACAAATTATGCAAGTAGAGATGTGCCGTGTGCATTATGCAGGCGATGTTGCATGCTACATAATGCTACATAATGTGATACAAGTTGCCTAAAATTTAAAAATGCACATAGAAGTTATTATTTAATTGATCCATATCATTTCAACAACAATCACTTTATAAACACTTGCTTCTATCAAATTAATAGCCTGTGAAACCAATAAAAAATTAATCTACCAGGTCTTTTTCCACTATATAAATCTAATATTTTATGTTTTAAAATCTGATAAACCCTCAGTAATAATACAAAGTCTGTTCGCTGCATATAGGTTTTGAGAGTCCATAGTATATTATACAGAATTGCATAATGCATCATGCGACATAATGTTGCATTATGTGATGCAAAGCCAAAAAAACTTGCATTCGCACATCTCTAGTCATCTCTAATTTGTGCTTCATTAGAGGTTTTTTCTTTTCCTTTGACACTATAATTTTTCACATTAGTAAAGAACCCTCTCCAATACTATTATTATATAGTGATGATTTCCGGATGTAAAGTGTAACTTCCTCAAGATCCTTGACTTATCCTTGTTGTCAACAACACAACGCTCATCTTCTAAATTTTGATAGAAATTTTCAGCATCAGAGTCCAACTTGAAGTGCACGTGTCCAAAACTGAAATTTATTTATTTTTAAATATTATTTTATTTTATTTTTTATTTAAAATTTTACAGAAATAATAAATTTAAAATTACTTATTTCCAGGTCCCTTTAAAACATGATCGATCTTTTTAGTTTTATCCAGTTGTTTAACTAAATCTTTAAATTTTTTCGAAGTTACTTTTGCCAACGGGCCACCTACAAAAAGTGACCGTGACAGGGGACAACTAGAAATGTGCCATATGCATTATGCAAGCGATGTTGCATGCTACATAATGCTACATAATACAATGCAAGCTGCCTAAAATTTAAAAATGCACATAGAAGTTATTATGTAATTTTGTTCCATGTTATTTCATCAACAATTACTTTATAGGCATTTGTTCCTATCAAATTCATAACCTGTGAAATCCAATAAAAAATTAATTTACCAGGTCTGTTTTCACTATATAAATCTAATATTTTATGTTTCAAATCCGATAACCTCTCAGTAATAATACAAAGTCTGTTCACTGCATATAGGTCACAGTATATTATACAGAATTGCATAATGTATCATGCGACATAATGTTGCATTATGTAATGCAAGGCCAAAAAAACTTGCATTCGCACATCTCTAGTCTTGCGTCTATCATGTCCGGCATCACCGAGGATTTCATTTCAGCGGTTGCTGAAAATTGTGTATCTTGACCTATTTTAATCCAGTTTATAAGCAAGTTGTTAATTTCAGAAATTTACTTTTTTAGTGGTGGTTAAATATAGACTGTGTACCATATTTTGGTGAGATAAATCTGGTTCGGCATCTAATTGACAAGTTATTGTTTGTTCTTTCCACTATTTTTTCAGGTTTGTTTACGCTTTTTTTTCAGAGATCTTAATTAGAGTTCCTTATTATCTATCTCAAAACCTAAGATCCTGATCGTTTGATCTTTTTTTAGAATGGTGCCATTTTCCTCCTGGAAGGTTCTCATTCATCGCGTTATCAGTAAGTGGGACCAATATTGATTTGCTTTATTTATTTTCACGATTTATGCTAGCTCGTATTGTTTTATTTATCGAATTAGAATATTTCAATCGTTTTAAGACTCTAGAATCATCGATATCTTAAACCAGAAATCATGTACATTTATGCCCGTTATTTTCTTATTAATTTCTCTAAGTAAAGGTTCAAATGCTGGTGTGTACGGGGGCAAGGGATCACCTTATCTTATATTCTTTCAATTTTGAAAGCTTCTGAGAGGCGTCCATCATCGGCAATATATGCCGTCTGTTCTGCGAAGCGATTGATACCTTAGCCATTATGACCTAACAAGTAAATATCATTTTTATTTTTATTTTATTTTTTTATTTTTTCTTGAATAACTTCGTGTTCAAATTGCAAGACTTTATGCTTCTACTAACGTCTATTTTGCAAAATTAGGAGTAGCGTCTCTCCTGGATAAGATCTAGGAAATTTCTTAAAATTTATGAAGACTTCCGTTATCATCATCTTATAACACTCCATATATTTGTTGTTTATATGTTTTGACTCAACTTCATGTTAGTTTGTACATTTCAAGCTATTGTCCTGTGATATTTTTTGCCATATATGATAGCTGCATTTTGAAGCACTAAGACTAATTAACTCTTTCAACAATCGTTTAAATACACTCTACTGGCCCCGTTAAAATTGATCTCTCATTATAGCGGAGTAATTCCTTAGCATTGGTTGAAATAATTTTATTATGTTATGTAATCAGTAATGCTATAGTAGAAATTTATTATAACAGGCTGAATTTCCCAGTCTAATTACTACGTTATAACAAGGTAGAGTGTATTATTTTGGTCTAACCTACTCGACCACTTTTTTCAAATGTCTAGCTTTAAAATTGAAATTCTTTAATGCAGCATCAATGCCTTACCGTCATTTACTCCTTGGGCAACTTTAATAGGATCACACAATTGACATCAGGTTATAAAGTATAGTATTGTTACATTTATAATGTTCGCAACTTCTATTAACCAACTTTTTATTATCATAAAATATGACTGGTTCCTACATTTTGAGTTATTTAATGTATTGTGTATTTTCTAATCACACATGAATTCGAAACTTTTCAAAAGATCCAAAGTGTTTGTTTGAGAACGATTCAAATTCACAATGTCAACTAATGACTACTAAATCGATCTAAATTAATCGTGCACCATTTAGCAAGATTGCGTATCTAACATCATACGACTTCAGCAGATTTCTTGAATTCTTTTTTCTCATTCTTTTCAACTTCTCCTTGGATGAGGTGGATTTGGCCTAGAAAATCTTTTAATGCATCTCATCACCGGTGATAGAAATCTGTTTTGAGATTTATGTTCTCATGAAAACAAATTTATTTAATTTTGATGTTTTTGGAAATTTATTTATGTTCTTAATGATAAATTTATTTATATCCCTACTTCGGAAAATATCAGGCATTTTAGTCTTGCTTTCATTTTCTTTTTGGATGATTTCAGAACTTAGCTCGATTTCTAATTTTATTTCCATTTGATATTATACTATTATGCTTATATAGAAATAAGTAGCTGCGCGACATTATCGCGCTAAACCAGGAACGGACTACAGCTCCAATACTGAATATGTAGTTATATAAGTTATAGTTTTGAATTTAGATAAATAAATATCGTGTATAAAACTAAATACAGCATAACTATATTGATACGAGACACTATGATTTAAACAAATACAGTCAGACCTCTCTATAATCACAAGTTGGTCGCACCCAATTTTGGTGATTATATAGAGGTGTGACTATAAATAAAATACCTTTCATAGTCACATGACCAAAGGCCAATAAGTAATATATTTATGCATATTTAAAATACTGTTAAAAATTTTAAAATGTTTAATAGTAAGTAACTTTTGATCCAGTGGACCAATTTAAATAAAATATTTACCAGAGTATTTGACTCAATAAGATGATTTTAGAGAGCCCAAATTATCCAAATCTAATTGCAAGATGCTAAGATCATTAATTATTTTTGACTAAGATATTTAAATTTAATCAATTTTTAACTATATAAAGTAATACAAATCCTTAATGATCACAGGAGCCTGTGATTGGACTTTGACGATCTTGGACTCATTAGAATTGTCTTATCGAGACAAATATTTTGGTGGTTGTTTTATTTAAATTGGACCACTGCATCAAAAGATATTTGCCATCAAACCTTTAAGAATTTTAATAGAATATTTTAGATAAGCATGAATATGAATATTGGCCAACCAGATTTTGTAATCTATATTTAGTCAAATTTGTGACCATAAAGAGGGTTTTTACTAATAAAATTGATAAAAAAATCTAAATTTTTTTGTGATAGTGATTATAAGCAATTTGTAACTATAAAAAGGTTTTTTTACTATTTTTAAGTCTGTTACACAATATTGGGTGCTTATATAGAGGTGTGACTATATAGGGTGTGACTATAGAGAGGTCAGACTGTACCTTTTTAAAAACATATTATAACAACCCACTGCAATTTTCCAATGCTAACCTTAATAATATATAACACCAGAACAGATATTAAAAATACACATCCCATGCCATACGGATCTATTCATAATAATCTCCATGATTTAGAAACAGAGATATCACGTTACAATGACCAATTTTAATTGGACATATGTCCAAAAAAAAATTGAACTCAATTGGGCATTGTAACGTGACATCTCTGTTTAGAAATGATCTTGGTAGATGATAATTATATATACGAATACAAGTTAAACCAATGAATATTGCGTGCATGCTGGGAAACAAGTTTCCTTATATGTAACTGGCAGCATATTAGTAGGATATTGAGAGTAGATCGATATCAGTACAATATTGAAATACCAAGATATATTACTTTTAGCACTCTGGGCCTAAAGTAAAATCTCATATTTTGCTGTTAGGTTGCTTATATCGATCTATCTCCAGATATTTTTCCAATATGCTGCCAAAAATGCTGCTAATATTCAACAGATCTATAGCAAACTATCGAGTATGTATATATCAGGAAACTTGTCTTTCGGATATGCATCTGATATTCATTGATTCAACCTGTGTAAGGCTAGACAAATTTAATTCAGTAGTTTACATTACCCCCTCTTTTGACCTCCTCCCTCTCTCTTAGTACAAAAAATTTTTAGGATATATATATATATGATTTTGGCTGGAGAGTATTTTACAGGGCAAAATTAAGATTAGGATCCGAAAAATTACGAAGAGAAAATAAACGAACATAAAAGATGAGCAAGGTCAAGCCAGTAATTTCCAATTAAAAAAATTTTATTAAAATTTACTATGTTGGTCTATTTTTTACCCCCCTCTCCTCTTTTGAGAGAGGAATGTAATGTAAACTACCGAATTAAATTGGTCTGGCCTAATATGGATAAGAAGCTAAATGAGATATGAACAGCTTATATTAAATACTTAGACCAATGAATAATCACTAAACTTAGACTAAGAGTGCTCAATGTGATTAGATAGCTATTGAGATCATTAATAGTACTGATTGAAGCGATCTTTACTGTAATTTTGCTAAAGTCTGACAAAAAAAGATGGCTTCAAATTTTATTTTTTATCACAATAATGAACTTACTTATCAGTTTCACCAATTAAAAAATTGTGTTCCGATCTATAATTTATGTACTTGTGAGAACCTTAAATCATATGAATAAAATTGAACTGAGAAATTAATTAATAGGTATATATATTGATTGATAACGTTTAACTTAATTGAAATATCATGTGAAAACCTGACATTATATGACAGAATTTTGTAGACCAATCTCAACCTATTAAAGTTTTTAGAGCTGTTAACGCTTGTATAGCTTCTTTAAATGCTATATTGCTTTAAAATCATTATTACTGTAACAATGTAATAATATTTAATGTGAAGCTTATTGATATTATTACTACAACTTGAGCCATGGCCAACAATTCATAGCTTCAATAATTATGATATAATCTGAAGCTATGCGATTTAGTTGTAGTTGATAGACTTTGCACCATTGTGCAGCTAAAACTGGCTTCAAATATTATTATTCAACTGCAACAGAATTTTCCTCATGAAGAAAGAGTCATGTGAACTGATTTTAGCCATTACAGACTAAATTCAAGATTTTTATGCCAAAAATCCACATTTGGTTAGTGAATTCTAAAAGACATTAACAAACAACAAGCGCATTTTTATAAATGATCATCATGCACATTAATTAAAACAAAAACCTGTTAAAAATACATTCATATAGTAACAAATCTCATACAAAATATAAATATAGTAGTATGTGATGCATTTCGTAATGTTTAAGCACAAATATTCACATTTTTACTGCATTTAGCATATTGCCCAATCAGATATGAGATTTTGCAGATGCACATCACTAAAAATGCTACAGTAGACCATATACTTCGTGATATTGCATATAACTATGTTCCTGGTATATATTTTTTGAGTATTATTTTCTCAAATTTTTTTTATAGAAAATATTAACAGAATATCAAGGTATGTTCTCGTGAGAGTAGGATTTCCTATATTGCTCATCACAATACTATAATAGTGTCTCTCTCAGGTTACAGATTAGCGTGGGTTCATAACTATTCGCATTTTTCAGATGGCTATGATTTGAGCTGAGGAGAATTAGAGAAGTATACTGAGGCTACTAGATTACACTTGGTTACAGCTTTTGAAATCTTGTAATTTTCTTTCAATATCTTTGACAAATTTTTTCATTTAACCTGAGCCAAGACAGGCATTAAAGGTGTATTTAGAGTAAGAAGAAGTTAAATTACTTTTTCATTTTGAAGGTGATGGGTTTGGATTATAATACTTAGTAAATTATACCCAAGTAACTTCACATTTATAGATGGTTTTTAAATTAAAGTTGATGCTCATGTCTTATAGCCACTACTACTTGTCACAGGTTCATTCTTTAATAATCTGGGAGCTTACAGCTAACAATTTATTTTAACTTTAGATTTCTTGTCAGATCTAAGATATTAAGAATGAGTTATCAATCGCACATACTACACTATGCTACAATATGTCCTTTAAATAACAAACAGACTAACAATAAAGCTTAACTATCTATAATTATAACTAGCCTCCTATGTATTGCAACACATTCTTCTTCTTCTCTTTTGCAATAAAAAGGCCCTATGTATTATTCAAGTCTCAAAGAATTTGTCATTAAAGCATGGTTTGTTATGATTTATTTTCAGAAATGTTACTTTTATCCATGATACCGAATTGACGATATATTTTTGTTACTATCCTGTCTATTATATATAAATCTCTTTAAGCATGGTCAATTCTGGTCAAAATAACTGGGTAATGTAATATACCTATTTTGGAACCACAGCTTTATCACTATACATTGGTCTAAATAGACGATTATCGCATATATCCAAATCAAGTATGCCTACGAAAATGCACAGACACTATTTTGCCATTTAGTAATATTATGGCCACAATTGGTTCTATGGCAAAAATTGGCACCAGAATTCATGCAACAAGATCTATAATGTTATCGAATTTTGCATAATTGGCTAGATTCAAGTTTACTAGTTGATAGTTTAATGCGTATAACCATAATCAATAAAGAATCGATCAAGGCACATAAGAAATATAGGATTAAAAAAGATAAGTATTTGATGAATAATTAATTATGTAATTATATAATCAAATTTTTCATTGATGAGTTTTTTTATAATTGATTGTATGTATTTTCATATATGATGTTTACTCTAATCAGCTAATAAAAATTCAAGGATTAATAATCAAGTCAGATAATGCACCTAGTATTGCTACCAAAATCAGGCATGTAATCACTTTTAAATTTCGATCTGAGCACAAGAATAATCAAATTATAAGAATTTTGAAAAAATAATTAAAGTTTTTTTACATGTTTATTATTATTTATTCGTTTATATTATTTATTAAAATTTAGGAATTTACTTAATTATCACTACGAATTATATTCGATTCGAATATTTAAACTATATTTATACCCAAATTCAATTTTTTTTAAATACATGTATAAAGCTTTATAAAATTAATAAAAAAAAGTTATGTAAATACGAAAATATGATAATAAAACATTAATTTTATACCTTATGAACAGTGAAAAAAATTTAGATTAAAGTTATGTGTATTAAATTTTAAAATTGTTGTGTGCTCTGCATACTAAATTTTAAAATTAACATGTAATTAGCTATATATCAGTTTGAATATATGTTCTTATACCTATATTATTTTTGGTTCTAATTTGAAGTTAACTTATACTGGTAAATATTAAATATAGCACACATAACCTGATATTTTTATTAATAAAATAATAAATTTAATGTGTGGTGATGCGCATATTCAAAATTTTTTTTTGTTTATAAAAATAAAATTAATGTGCAGAATAAACATAGTACACATCAATTTTTTTCACTGCCCATGAAGTGTTTTTTTTTATATTTTCTAAAATTTCGGATTTAGATTTACTATCTTCAGTACTTGATTTATCATTATGTATTTTTTGGTTTTTTTGTATTTACAAGATCAAAAGTTAATGATCGAATATTTTTCGATAAAGTTTTCTTAGCTTCTGTAATACTGTAATAAAAGGATATTGAGAATTTGCTATGCCTAATTAAATAATAATAGACTTGGAAGTTTTTTTTTAAATATATATATACTGTATATAATAACAGACCTTCTAGAAAAATGATGCACCCATCTTCCCAAAAGGATTAACAGGATGTCATAATCCCTTATTGTGTTGTTTACTTTTATCAACATTTTTTTTATCTTTTTTTCAAGCTCACGGTGACAATTGCACCAATATGTAAATGAAATAGTCTTGATTTGTTTGTTATGATATTTTTTATGTAAACATACAAATAATCATCTCCTTTTTCACAGATCTTTATAACCTTAAGTGCAATTGAACTTGCATATGCATCATTTGTGTTAATTCATTAATTATATAAGAAATATCTACGATTATATCAAGATCTATATATATATTACTTTCTCTTTCAATATTCATAAGTTTCTCATAAACTATATATTCAAGTTTTTCAGATTTATAGCATTTTCTTTTTATTGCAAATATCATTTAAAATTTGATCTCCATGCTTTTTTTTTTGTTTTCATTTATGTGGTTTGAACATTCAGTACAAATTTTATTATGGTATTTTGAAATACAGTATTAGGTTTTATAATTCGACAAGTAGAACAAAGTTAATTCATATATTCTATTTTGAAAAATATTATAATAGTAAAAGAAAAAATTCTAATGTAAATTGTTATTTATTTTTATTATTAATCAAATGCTATCATTATTGTATTTCATTAATTTTAATGTTAGTAAATAAATTTAAGCTCCAGATTTACATGCCTGATTTTGGTAGCAATACTAGGTGGGTCAGATTTTTTAGTGTTTTTGTTACACAGAACTTGTAATACAAATTACGTATTGTTTTTCATTCTAAATTTTGTTCATGCTCATAATTGCTTTTTTCTTGGTCTCTGGAAAATTTTTATTCCTAAGTTGCAAACAGAAAAGTTAAAAAAAAAAACTTCTTGACATGAGAAAGATTAGTTGAAATATATAAAAATATATCTTAGGTGGAACATAGAATTTTTTTTTATTTTTGTTATTATTATTATTATTATTATTATTATTATTTTGCTACCATTCTCTTGAAGAACTGAAAGAAAATTTGGTGCTGGATCAAGAGACCGAAATTAAGGTCAAAAAACTCTTTAGCACAAGAAAGGTTAGTTGAAATATTTTACATGAAGCATAAACCAAATTTTTGGTTATTACAAACTTAAAAATTTTGCTTATAGTTGTATTGGTGTAAACCAATTTTTTTAATTATTTCTATTTATCTGCAATATTTCTTTTCTTTTCTTTTTTTTTTGTTGCATAGACTGACAAGAGGAAAATAGAAAAACTATTAACTCCTCTCAAAGATGTGACTAATATACAAAAGGTAAAACTGAAGATGATAAGACTTCGTCAGCTAGCCTTCTTGAAAAGAAGCTACCATGTAAGGTCAATTTAGTTTAAATAGGCTTGGTGTTGAGAAAAGGGATGAAATTGATATAAAAAATTTTTCACAAAAAATTAATTATTTCTTGAATTATCATACTTCTCATCAAATAATAATAGTCTGAGAGATAATTAATTTTTTGTGAAGTCAATTTCATTTCTTTCCACAGAACTAAGTTTAAATTATAATAATGGTGCTTGTCGTATTTTTATTTTTAAAAATCACTACATTTTATAGACTCCATTACAAGGTCTGAGGCTTATAAAAGTGTAAGCTTCCACTAAGTCACAATGGATGAACTCTTCCAGGATCCTGATCAAATCCCCAAATCAGTTAAAAAGTAGCCCAAAATTAAAAACAATTATGTAATAAGTTTGTTTTTAAATTTTAATAAATTTTATATATTTCTCTAAGTTTTTTTTACATTTTAATGGATGACCTTTTAATTTGTCAACTAAATCAATATTTAGCAAGGTGTTGTTCAACCATGTTTATCAGGTTTAGCAACTTTTGAAGGATTTCTTAATCGATTTTATTTTTTTTAATTTTGTAATCATAATACATTTTAAATTATGCAGTCGAATAAAATATTTTTAACAGATTTAAATCAAACAAAAATTGACCTAACAACATATATACTAAATTAACGTGAAATTAATAATGAATTAATATCTCTACTACTCACATAGTAAAATTAAATAAAATGATTCAAATATCTTGATACCTAAATGCTTCGCCTATTTAATTAGCATAAACAAACCAAAGTTAATGAGGTTGTACAATAATACATATTCTTGAGTTTAATGAATTAAAACCATTACAAATTAATTTGGATGAAATGAACAATTAATTAAGTGAATAAAACTAATATGAATAAAAATAAAAATAAAATTCGATAATTAATACTGTATCAATTTTTGTAGATTTTTAATATATAATAAATATAAATAATGAATCGCCTAGTTACCCAGATAAGGCTTATTTTATAGACGATTAATTCACAGGCAATTTTATTTCATAAACAGGCATAATTCACCAACAGCTTATTTACAAGTTTAATAAATTGCACTAACCTTAAATGATAATGACCAGAATTAATTTGCCTGTTAAATGAGCTGTTGGTAAAACATACTATTCAAGAAATGAACTTGTCTGTGAATTAATTGTCGTAAATTAAGTTGCCTATGAAGCGGTAATTATTGGTGAAATAATACAGACCTATAATGGATAATGGATGATAATAACAGTGAATAAATCAAATATCTGTAAAACCATTAATTTATCCCTTAAATTGTTTTGCAGCCAAATTTGCCTGCAAACTTTTTTAAATTTTAAAATTTTTTAATAAAATTTTAA
>CAJVPY010004978.1:0-11980 GCA_910591965.1 Dentiscutata erythropus | reverse complement strand
AAATAAATATAAAAAAAATTTTGTAAGTTGTGTAACGTTAAACGAAAATCTACATAGGGGGCACTGTCTCTGCTGAATTTTGAAGCATTATTAATAAAAAATATTGGGAAGACAATTTTACCTATAAGAACTGCTTCAACCCTAACTCCTAACTAACCCTTACCCTAATTTTAATTAAATAATCTCCCTTTAGACGGTCTCTTTTTAGGGCTTTTTTTGATAAACTGTTACACAGCCTTTTGCCATTAAGTGATGTGAAAAATAAACGAAAACATTTAATAAAAAACTTTTTTAGCTTCTATATGAAATAAATAAGCAATAAACACTAAAAAATAGCTACGCTAAGCCATAAAAAGAAAGCACTATCACTAGTTGTTGAAGGTTTGAGTATTTTCGGGTAGTGAATGATCGATCTTGTTTGATCGGTTGTATAAAGGGTAAGGGTGAATTCGGAAACAATTTTTCAAGAAAGTGGTCTTTTTAACTTACTTTCAGCTAATAATTAAACATGTAGATATTGCAATATTCTATACATTTAATTATGGATTCAAGTAAGTTTAAAAGGCCGTTTTTGTAAGAACTTACTTTGTAATAAATTTTAACAACAAATAATTCTCAATCATGATTGGCTAATTTTGGGGTCAAACCAAATCGGTCGATATGATTTAATTTCTAATTCATCTAAGATAGATGGTATTTCATATGCGCAAATTACTATTAAATTTATTATAATTATGAAATCTTCATTTCCTCTATAGCTGACTATTTATTTATTAAGCTAATATACATTTGATTCCTAGTAAAAAGTGTAGAGAAAACATTTTTAAAATTGGTTTAGTAACTCACAAGATATTATATTTTTGATTTGTAACTATGTAGAATTTTCTTGATGAATTAGGGAAAAAAATATAAAAAACATAATTTACGCTACAGTTACTATATAATAATACTCATTCTTATGTGGATTGCTAATAAAAGATCACGTGCCTGTAATGGGGTTGGCAAAACTAAAAATCCCTCCCAAATCCCAAATCCCAAATATAATAAAATTGTCCCCATCCCAAATATAATAAAATTCATTCCAAACCCCAAACCCAAATCCCAAATCCTAATAGTTTTGCAAGCAAGTCTACTGGGGCAGATTCTCTATCCAGCAATTATAATAAATTTTTAAGTTTTTTAAAACTTCTAACGAAGATTTCTCAATAACTATTTGATTAAATTCAGTAAAAAAAAATTGAATTGCCAATTCGTCTAAGATGAAATTTATTATAAATCGTAACAAATTTCTTATTTTTAAACCTTTTAAATATGATGAAAATTTTTTATTTTAATCCTATAAATCTACAGAATTAAAATATAAAATTTTTATCACATTTTAATAGATTAAATATTCACTAAAATTCAAACCAAAATTTGGCTGCAGCTTTTTAATAACAGATCATAAACTTTGAGCGGATATTACTCAACACTCATTTAATCAAATTCGATTAATTTTTTTTATTTTAATTCTGATATTTATAGAATTAAAATAAAAAAAAATTGATCGAATTTGGTATCTTAACTTTCACAGCTTGTATCTCAATGAATTTTGAAGCTATTTTAACGATTTAATATTCAAAAGAAAGCTTAGATCGTAAGCTTTCTTTTGACTATTGAATCATTATGATAGGCTCGAAATCTAGTTAGATTTTTTAGATTTACGTACCTTATGTGAACCCAAGGGTCCGTTAGATTTCATATTTCTACGTGGTCCGCATTAAACCTTGTGCGGACCCAAGGGTCGGTTAGATTTCATATTTCTACGTGGTCCGCTAAATTAAAAGACCCAAGGCCGAACGTACAAGTTGTAAAGTTTTAAATTTATGTAGAGTTTGAGAAAGTATCTATTTTGTATTTATTAATCAAGTTTTAGAACCAGTTTCATTTCATATACCTTGACCAGTCTATCATCATGCATACAAAGCAAAGAATAAGCCCTTACTTTAAGCATATATTCGTATACAATATTTATAATCTTTTCTACCATCTGGACTAATTTAAAGCTAGGGAACGAAAATTATTTGACTTAGGGTGCTTTCAAGTACCTATTTAATTATATAGTTTAGCCGGTTAAGTGAATTCATTAATGTGAGGAAAAAAAGATGGTCTCGACCATCGTTTTATTTAATATCCGCATTCTGTGGTATGAATTTCAGCAAAATTATCGTAAGAATCACATCAATTAATCGCAAGATTAAAACCTACCATCAAGCTTTTAATTATATTTCGTACTGAACACAATCTCTAACAAATTTGATTGAAAACCTGATGGCAAGTTTTCCCTTAGCAACACTCTGCAATGCCAATTTCAAAACAAAATTAATTTAAATCAAAAAATAAATCGAAAAAAGTAAAAAACAAAATAAAAAATAAAAGTACGGGCATGGGTACTATGTTTTAATATTTCCAAAATCTGTTTGAATTCCAAATGCGTACAGTTAGTTTATTAATTGGATACGCGTGAGATTTTTTTTGAAATAAACACCCTAATTGTTGTCGGGCAAAAATTTTTCGAAAAACCCGAAAATAAGCTACTCTTCATTTTTTTGTATTCAAAAATTGCTTTTAAAAAAAGGTAGCTTATTTTCAGGAATATACAGTATATTTTTCAAATGACCCAATGGGTCATTTCACTCTTTTAAATGACCGGTCATTGGTCATTATTCACTTGAGTCACGAGGTCATTCTAGGTCATTTACCATCCCTGTCGTTATGAAATATAGACATTTTTATTACTATCTTATCATATTATTGCATTATTTGATGTACTCTCGGGTGTACCTATACGTATCATCTTACGGGTACTATAAAGTCTGGATAGTAAAATTTTCATTCCGATTTGGACGTTAACTCGGCGACCGTGCCAGGTCTGAACAATAGAGGTCTCCGCTCCGCGCCGGACAATTAATAGAAAAAGCTATATATTTAAAGAATTTTTTGTATTTGTATTAATTATACTTTATTTATCCGATAGCATAAAATCGATGAAATAACTGATTTGTGTATAAACGTAAAAATCTTAAAATTTTGTAATTTAAAACAAATAATAGCGTTTAGGATTATTCTTATTTTATCGAGGCATCAATCTAGCATGCCTGTAAAATTAATAATATAACGCGAAAAAACTTGCACTTATGCTGTAATAAATGTAATAAAAGTTTATAAATATTTCATTATAGATGAACACAGTAATAAAAAAATGTGGATTTTTTTGAGACAGCAATATATTAAAGAAAATAAAAGATACAAATATTATTTTAAACGGTTAAAAAAATAAATATAATAGTTATTATTTCGTCCATTCAAAACATTGTTGAAAGTTGATAATAACAGGTTATCGTCGATTTCCCATATTGGTATACCGTCAAGATACATCTGCTTCATTATGTTTTTGCAACCACCTCCCAAGCCACCCAAATGTAAACGAGGATTCATTAATAATATTATGAGGAATAATAACACAATGGTATTTGGAATATAGCTAACCATCTGTCGTATCATATTGTTATTATTTGGCATACGCGAGAAAGCGTTTAAGAATTTAATAAATTTTTAATAAATTTGAAAATTGATTTGAGCAACAATATTCATCATACCCTCTGCATTTGTGTCATTGTAATTGCTGAGGAGACAATTTTGCATCTATTCCGGAACTCATTCTTTTAAACACAAGTGTTATTTAATGTTAATATGAGACTAAACATAAGAATTCTTCGATTATAGTTTAATTTTTGCTAGTATAGTAAATTTTTTTTTAATAAAGCGAATCTATAAATTTTATTATACAGAATTAATAGTATATAAATAAATAAAGGATCTATAAATAGAATACAAAATTTTATGTTAAATCTCTATTTATATATTTACAATGTAGTTTTTAAAATATTTATATCTTAATTTCTTTATAGTTATTACATAATATTTCATAAGAAAGTATAAGAGGAAGCATATGGCATAGGTGCATAAATATAATAAAAATAGTGTTCATAAAACTTAATCTACAGTATATGTGTCAAAATTTCATAAAGTATACTTAGATAGGGTAGTTAAAACCCATCTCATAAGCAATTAATGCATCATTTAAATAATCTTGATTTATTGTTGTATTTAATAAATTTGTTGTATTTAATAAGAAAGGTATTTGGTCATTGGAATTGACCATATTATCAAAATTGCAAGTGTTCTGTACATCAATGATTTCATTTTTATATGGATTATCATTGACATTAGAAAAATCAAAAATTCCAAGTTCGAATTGGCTATCGTCGATAGAGGTCTGATTTTCACCAATAAATAAAAGGTTATTTATGATATAATTATTGACTTGTTGATCTGCTTGAATCGGCAAATCAAAATCATTTGAACTAGAACTATTACTACTAGAAATTATTGATAAATTGGGGCTCGGATAGGTATTTTGATTGTTAAAGAATTCGGTCCAATCAGTAAATAAATCAAGGTTGAAAATTGGTGAATTTATATCGACATCATTAGGAGTAACTTGGAGTTTAGATGTGAATGATTCAAATCGTTGATGTTTTGTGGATTTATTAGCAGATCTCATAGGTTTAGTATTTTTAACTTTACGAGCAGAAGGTTTATCAAATGAAATAATTTTCCATTGGTCTTTCTTACTTTGAAGTTTTCGTTTAGGAAATAATTCATTACGATAATTGAATGCTTCCTTTGCGATTCTCTTATATTCATTTTTTACTTCTTTAGGCTCTTGTTTCCATGATCGAGATGCCATTGGGGAGATAATATTCATTGGCAAGTTATAACCACCAGCACGAGCAGTTTCAACAAACAATTTTCGATAAATCATAAAGGCATTAGGAGTTTTGGGAACACGACCATCAGGATGTAAAATAACCAAATCTTGTGGATTAATTTCTGGTGGAAATGGAATTTTAATAAGATGTTGCGAATCATCGATAACCTGACTTTGAATCATGGGGTCGTTTCCTGAGTTTATGAAGATGCAAGCACGATTAACAAAGGTGCTGGTTTGGTATTCGCTCATGTTTAAATTATTTGCTAGTTATGAGTTTTAATATTTTAAATATCAGTTTTCTTTCGCTTTTTGCTCTGAACTGAAGATTAGAAAGAAATCCAATTCCTGTTTATTTATATTTTTCTTAGACCCGAACTTAAATTTCTTAATAATTGCAATCGATAACAGATAAATATAATTACTAAACATGGATATTGTTCGGTTCTCTTGGAATTGTTGGTTTATTTGTAATATGACGTTATTTTACATACATAATGTAATTGCACCGTGATTATCCTAATTACTCTAATCGTTCTAAATTTAACTCATTACTGGTATGCGGGATAATGATTTTTTATCTCGAAAAAAAAGTGGCGTTATGTTTTAATTTAAACCCACCATAAACATTCTATAATAGTGTATTGTGATACACTCAGCCACCCAAAAAAAACATTTATGGAAGTGTAATTAATGACTAATTACGCATAATAGGATGTTAAAAGGTTGTATGCGTTTACGTTTTAAACTGATGGTTCATGTATACAACATCCCGTAGCAAATAAAAATCAAATACTTTGGTCATTTAACATCCCTTCATGCTATTATATTTATTTAATATTGTTATTTTTTGTAAAAGCAGTGCAAGCTACGTCCAACTTAACTCCAATAGCAACATGTACATCTTCGATATGGCGAAGGTTGTCCACATAACATAGTTAAATTTAGGCATTTTACACTCGAATTAAACCGTAATTAAAAAGTAACAATAATTGTGTTTACTGGAATTTATAAAGCCATTTAATAATCCATTCCAAATTCGACCATTGAAATTGCTCTGACGGTTCTTAAAGATTTTTAAATATAAAATTTAAATTTGTAATTTTTATCACATAATTCCTCTTATTATACAGTGGTAAATACACTAAATTACAATTAATAAACATTCCTACATTCTTATTATTGTTGTCATTGATGACTTTGTTTGGCGCTGCTCTTAATTGGTTACTAAAGAGTTATTACCTATTTGTTGCATCATCTTTATAAATGAGTGGGTTTGAATCAAGTGTCGTAGCTAGCAACTAAAAATAGTCTATATTCACGTCCAGAAAACTATAATTGTGTACTTGGAAAAAAGTTCTAAGTACACAAGGAGATCTTTCCTACCGGTTTTTATACATGTTATACCTTGCTGAAAAATTAGATGTCGTGATCTTCTGGAGATATTGAAAAAAGAATTTCTGCATACAGAAAGAATTCTCGCCATCATCATGCTACAATCGACATGATCCGATCGCTCCATTAGAAAAAAAAAAAAACAGAAGAGATAGCTCAAGCACTCGTTAAATTATAGGAACCCCTTCTAGCTAATACTACTCTTCGGGCTAGGTGGCACATAATTTTTTTAAAATAAATTTTTTTTATATAATATAAAAATTTTTTTATTTAAAAACAAATTATAATAAAATTATACAAGAAAATTTATTTGATACCTAGATGAACTATTCAACTTTAATAAACAACTATCAACCAACTTATTATAGTATTTAGGTAAAGAGTAAAATTGCGAGAGAAACATTTTTTGTTAGAGTCTCGAAAAAAGTTTTTTAGTAAAATTTTGTATTATTATAATATAGATAAGAAATATTATATACTGTTTCATCCAGGATAAGAATTAAAATATATCCGTAATTTGTAGCAGATTAAAATAAAATTTTGTTTAGTGTAAAATAGTCAAGCCACTAAAAATTACAAATTTTTAAAATATATTTTTTGAGTTAGAGAAAGTAAAATTTATAGTAAACAAATATATTTATAAGTTATTGCATAGTGGTAAAAAAAATATTGGTACTGTACGATAGTATTGGCATAGATTAGTGGATGAATCAGATGTTTTGGAGTCGCGATAATGGCCTCTGATCTCATAGGCAGACATTCGTATGATTGGCAGTTTAAATCAATTTAATTTTACATTATTTATACAGTTTAAAGTACTTTTTAAAAAAAAGAAAACTACGAAGAATAAACAAAAAAGAAATATATAGAAAGGTGTTTTAGAGAAGTTAGCTGATAACCTAATTTTAAGAAGTCGTTATTATTCTAACTTCTCTAAAACAAAAAAGAATTTTGATTATTTTTAATAGTGGAGTCCTACAACCCTAATAAACCTTTCTATGTACTTCTTTTTTGTTTATTCTTCATAGTTTTCTTTTTTTTAAAAAGTACCTTAAACTGTATAAATAATGTAAAATTAAATTGATTTAAACTGTCAATCATACGAATGTTTGCCTATGAGGTCTAACGTACAATATTACCTTTTCGGGTCTTGGAGTAATAATTTAATTTATGCTAATCTTAAAAATTCATGCATATTTTCCATATTTGTATTAATTAATTGATGCATTATCATTATGTAATAATATTAATACTGTAATACGTATGATAGTATAGTAAAATTATGATAAAAGAAGAAAAGTTGATTAAAAAGTTTTGATTTTTTTTTTATTTAAAATCAAAATAAAGAGATACAAACTTTCAAAGTAATTTAATAGCAAAGGTAATAAATAATATTGTTCAAAGTTAGCAAGAAAAAGACACGATTATATAAAGTTAATTAAATTCTTATCTAATTATAATTTTAGACTTCAAAATGGGCAGAACACGAAAAGTTGTTAAGAAAATAAATGATGGTAAGAAATGAACTTGCCTTTGTAATTAGAATATCCTTTGCTGTATTATGTATTTATTATTTTATATAATTGTTAGCTTCTCTAAGATCAACTGAAACAAATAATTCAGTTGATGATCAAGCTACGAATATAGAAGTTACATCGAATAAAAGGAAAAATAGTTCAAATCGTACTAATATAAAAAAGAGAAGAAATTATGCAGAACCTAGCTTGATTAATAGCGATGAATCTCCTTTGAAACAAATAATCCAGTTGAAAATCATGAACTACAAGCTACGAATGTGGATGTTACATCAAATAAAGGAAAAAAATCATCGAATCGTACTAACACGAAAAAGAGAATAAAAGTTGAACCTAGTTTTATCAATAATGATAAGGGTATAATTTTATTTATGTTTTCTATAATATGTAAATAAAATATTAACTTATTATACAATTTAGAGATAATTCAATCAAGTTCTCCATCTTTAATTAAAGACAATTTGCCTTCTAAAAATAGTGCACAACAAAGAAAACAAGTATCAAATGCTTCGTCCTCATCCTCATTAATTAAAAACACTTCATCTTATAAACAACAATCATCTGTATCCAAAACTTCTCCATCTTTTTCAGTCAGAAATGGCTCTCCCGAAAGTATTTATAGTAAATAATCGCCATCACCCAATATTGTCTCATCTTCCTTAATCAATAGTTCTTTCGAAGATACTAATAACCAACAATGTCTATCAATATCAAATGACACCGATATCTCTCATATTCTTTAATTGGACTCTTTAAAAATGATTTGGAGATTTGCTTATACCTCGTACAGCATCCCAATCTCATTAAGTTAACGTTGAATATGATAGAAGCAGGCGGCCAAGGTTCTACAGATATCCAACAAAAAGCTAATGAGTTCAACATATTACCAGAAAAAGTAGGTTTTAATTTATAATTTGGATAATATTTCAATTATTAATATTTTATTAAAATAGGACCTTGGACTCTTCAGATGCATCTTAAACGCCTGTTTTTTCATACCCATACTGTAAACAAGCACATTATTGATGTGTTGATCAGATCCTTATTTAAAACATTCAGCCAAATGCATCAGAACGTACTACATTGCAGAAATGGGCCTTTGCTTGCTTCCGGGATTATAATGCATTTTTAAGAAAAGAACTTAGAAATTTAGTTCCTAAATTTATAAGGAAATATAAGTAAGTTTTTTATAATAATTAATGTTTATTTATATAAAATAGAAAGAAAATTAAATAATAGTTTTCAGATTAACTAAGTCAAAGCCACCCGAATTGAAGCAACTTTATGAATATATTACAGAAAACAATTGGCAAGCCTTTTTAAAATACCATATGGATATTTTAGATTTAGAGAAGACATTCAGAAAGCGGCCTGAAAATGTTGCCAAATTTACCAAGTTCATATGAACAGCTTTTAACCTCTTCGTCCAAGAAGATCTTCCGGATAAAGATGTGATCAATAAAGTCAAAGATCTTAATTATATGACAGTTAATATGATTATATTTACAGCTGATGGAAACAATTCCTCGCAGCAATTAGATCTTGGGTCACTTCTAAAGTTTGACTAGCACTATATTTCAATAAAATCAATAAAATGGAATACTAATATTACTTAAGATAATATAGTATAATGTAGCTATTATCACTTAATATTTAATGTAAAAAAAAAAAGAAAACATTAGTTTAATTACTAGTTATCTTTCAAATCTGTTTCTTTGAGAAAGAGCATTATTTAATTGCTAGTTATCATTCAATAAATCATATTGCTTTGAAACTTATATAACTGTTATCGATAGTAAATGCCATTATCACGTCTCTTGTTCCTCTTACTTCTATCTTGGTAATATATATAAATGATCATTTTCAGCACTAACTTTCGATACAAATACAAACTTTATGATAATCAATCATAATAAATATAATACATCACTATCTCATTATTTTAAATTACATTCTTACAAATATTCAATCCTTAATGATTTGTGGACATACGTATGTTGTAAAGGGGCATGTTATTATCATTAAATTATAGTGCCCAATATTGATAGTACTTCAAAATTATTCAACGCTCAATACGTACTAGTACATTACTATAAATAGAATCCTGGGTATATTTGAATATATCGATATGTACATTTCGTACATATCAATATGTATATTTTGAACATAAAGACAGGATATAAGTTAGCATAGCCAGTATAGTTATCGCATACTCAAAAGAAATCCAAATAAATAAAAAAAAAAATCTAAAAACTCATCTTTTCATGCAATGAGTTCTAAAAACTTTGAAAAGATAAAAAGTAGAAGTTGCTCCCTTTTATTATAAAATCACTTCTAATAAATCATTTTTTTCCCTGTGATACCTTCAAAAATCGTTATTTTTATCATAAAAGTAAAGAGAGAAAAACTATCAATTAGTAATCAGCTCCCTTTTATAACAAATAAATTAAACTCTTTGTTTTACTATTGTTATCTGCTTGCGTCGATCAATTGAATTAATCTTGTGGCATGTGACCTGAAGTAAGAAGAATACTTAAAATAAAAGCTATAGAAGATACGTTAGTGCTGAAATTACACAATATATACAAGTAACCAATAAGCTCAAGTAAAAAGAAACATATCTGAGCTCCGGTATTGTCTCTACAAGGCCCAAACTCTAAAAATCATAACCTCTCCCAGGCCACAACATCCCATTTTAGTAATCTCTTAATTAACATTTTCTTATTTAGGATGGATTTGTGTATTATGTATAGAAAAATCTCAAATGAGATCTAATTTTTTATCTTAATCTTAATTATACCAGTATAAGAAAAATTTCATAAAAATAAATTGCTATGTGCTTGTATATATTCAGAACTGTAAATCAATTAATTACCTAGAAATGACGGCTTGATCATGTGAAAATAGGCAGGTAATTTTTTTTTGAGTCACTTTATAGTTATTGAACTAGAAAGCTCAAATGTATTTATTAAGCTTATTATAATAATATTCAGTAATCTATAATATTAAAGGTTACTTAGTAAGAAATTTAATTATTTGAAGTTATTTGAGAACAATAAAATCTAGAAAGTTAAAGTTTAATAAAAATGATCAAACTTCACTCCAAGATAAATAAATATAAAAGCAAATTCTCATTAACTTTTTTTAGTTTTTCTTCTCTTTCAATTTCGCCCTAATATGCACCATCACCTAAAGATTATAAAATAAATATTTTCATCTTATAGACTTTTTTTTCGTCTTTTTTCTTTCAACCTTCGCCTTAAACTATTGCCGAAATTATTTATTTCCATCTTATAGACTTTTTTTCGTCTTTTCTTTCAACTTTCACCTTAAACTATCGTCAAAATTATTTATTTCCATCTCATAGACTTTTTTTTCATCTTTTCTTTCAACTTTCACCTTAATCAATTACTAATATAAATTAAATACTTTCACTTCCAACTACCAACTATTTATCATAAAACACTTTATCATAAAAATGAACTGAGTGCGAACCAAAAAGACAAAAAAAGCGACTCAAAAAGTTGGATTATGAAAACGTATCGCACATAAGAGTTTCAGCCAAATACAAAAAGAATTTGCACAACCTTATACCTCACAAGATATTAGAAGCCAAGCTTCGTTGAACTCAGTAAATAATGATTATCATAGTGACCAAAACTTACAAGAAAGTTTTTTTAGAAAAAAATCAGTATATTAATAACGACTTTGAATGTAGTTTCTCTATAGATTCAGATATGTCGAATAGCTAATCGGATATGTTGAGTAGCGAATCAGACAAGTCAAGTAACAAATCGGATATATCAAGTAACAAATCAGATACTTTGAGTAATATGTCGGATACTTTGAGTAGCAGTGGCCAGTCAACAATTATGGAACAAGTTGGACTACAATCAGAAGTTACACAAACTATAGTAAATAGTGGAATTGATTTTTAGCCGCTATCTGTGAGTACGGTCCATACTTTAAAAACTTTACAAAGATGTTGCTATTTACTTGGGTTACTAAACATATGATCAGTATGTATTAATTTATTTATCATTATATCTATCGCTACGTATACGTATATATTTTTAATATTGAGGTGACCACTTAGGCCCCTGGCACTTTATTAGTTTAAACAGGTGGGCTATTGTCCGAAGACTGGCTTACATATTACATAGTATAACGAGAGTACAACTAGTCACACGTACAACTTTTGGTTGCCTATTTAAGTAGTCCGCCCGAAGCGTTAGTG
>CAJVPY010004977.1:0-11982 GCA_910591965.1 Dentiscutata erythropus | reverse complement strand
GGGATAATAATTTTAGTCATTAGAAATGAATTTTTTTTAAAAAAATGTATGCTAAATAAATATATATAAGACTTTATATAGTATAATATTAGTTGATATACATACGTCATCAGAAGTAATGTTAAAGAAATCGGCAATAAGAAATCAGAAATCATCGATTTTGATCTGCAAATTTCACATTTTTTTGCAAACCGCAATAACTTCCATGCAACTCATTCATGCAAATCCTGATCATGATCCCTAACTCTTGCGCTACGATTACCCGGGACACCAAAGTCGACCACGACAATTAGCCTTGTTATTAATAAAAGTTTTCGGCACAAAAATTTAGATATTCTTTCCACTTTGTATTAATGCAAACATTAATTTTAGATAAAAATTAAGATATCATCATTGTTTAATTAGTCACAGGACCGCCAAATTTTTGCGCTATCACTATTAATGGATCATACGTTGTAAAATAAGGATATTATTAGACGCATTTTTTATTAAATTCTTAAAGCTATAGAATTTACATATAAGCTGCGTTTACTACAATAATTATTTAATTTCAAATTCAGCACTTAAAACAGTATCGACAAGATTTTCAGGATTAAAGTCCATATCTTCAATACTATCGGTCGTATCTGCAATGTCGGTAGAAAACTCAATTTGTGCGATTTCTCTATCTTGAAAAATGGGTCCTGCAAATTTACTATTGCTAGTTTCAGATTCTGAGAAGTAATATCGGCGCAAGGCTCTAACGGTGAAGTAACATTGGCACATGGTTTAGAACAGGGCTTAAACGACTATATTAATTTGCCGGACATTTACTGCGCCATTGCTATTGCTTAAAGTATTTTTTTTGATTCATCAAATTAGTTATTGTGCATCTTATTGTTCACTATACCAGTAAATTAATTTCTAATATACTGTAGATCAAGAATGACACTTTTGAATGTCCGGCATTTCAATATAGTCGTTTAAGCCCTGGTTTAGAATTACCTTTATCAGAAAAAATTATATATCACATCCTGCATCACATCTAATATCAAAGTTATGAACAGAGACTTGATTTCGACATATGTCTTCTATTACGACATACACTGTTACGACACTTTTGACGTAACCATATGGCACCAATTTTCTGCACCTCTAGTAGTATCGTAAAACGCAATGCAAAATATTGTGCTATTTACATTCCAACTTTTGATTCATACCCCGGGGCATTTCAGCGTCTATGGGCAGTGGGTATTATATTGGGATCTTGTGTAAAGAATTTACTGTAATTCTGATGCAAATGATGCAAATCAACACTTTGAAACATACCTAGTACAATCAAGGAGGGTATTTTGCATTGCATTTTACAGTAATCGATCAATACTTTTCCATTTGCGTCAGAATTTCAGAGTGTTATTATTACAGAAACATTAAAAGTTTACTGTAAATAAATGAAATTCTTTTAATTGTTTATTAATAATTCAATACAAAATTAATAATTTAAAGAAAGCAAATAATCGGGAATAATTCGAAACTAGAGTATTTAATTGTTTTATCTTTATTGTATTGTATATTTCATAAATTTCTAAAAACAGTATAACGTAAATTCTCAAGATAGCGGGCATGGACATTATTTTAAGATATGGCTCGAATTAAGTTTAGCCAAATTTCGAAATTACACTCTTGAGCATTATTTCGAGAATTTACGGTAAGCAGGATTGAGATATTAAATTGGTACGTAATATAACTAAGATTAATAAGACTTATACAACTATTCTTCAAAATTCATTGATGCAATATCAACCTTCTAAATATCTCTAAACATTTTTTAACTTTTTAATTACAAGTTAAGGAGGTACGGGAAGATTTTTCACACCAAAGATTTTTGTATGATAAAAAAAAGGGATATTGTTCTAAATGTGAGCTTAGCGAATAAACTTTTTGAGCTATGAGTTTGATCAGATCTTTTAGGGTTTGTTTACTTCAAGTTAGAGTGGACAAATCCAAAGGATCTCTTACAGTACCGGACAGTATAAGATATCCTCTTTTTTCGTAAAATTCCAAAATTTAAAAAAGTTTTATCATAAAATCCATATTAAAATATTCTCCAAAATGAACTTTAAAAGTTATATGTTGTAAGTGGGAATGGAATCATAATAGGTTCGGAATCCACTTAGATTAACGAAATAATTATACCAAAAATCCCAACCTTAACCTTGGAAATTCCGAATCGACTTGAATTCTGTTCCCACTTACGACATATACAATATATATGTTAATAGAGCACTTGAAAAGAGAAGAATTAGTATAAATCTATTTAAATATTCGAGTTCTATTTTATTACAATTTCTATGATGGAAGGTAATTTTCAAATTTATTCACAACAAATTATTCCTTGTTTTATGTCTACATTAAGAAACCTTTATCATAGCCCAATCATATGAAAATTGGCTTAAATTGATTATACAGTCAAAGCTCGATGGATTAAACCTCGTCCAATATATAAAAATATATGAGAAGATAAATTATATGTTCATACACATTTACAATGCAAAAAAAAAAAACTTTTTCGTTATATCAAAATATTCGTGGTGTAAAAACCTGTTATCTCGAGCTTTGACTGTAGTTAATTTGCACATCTTTAAGTGTTTAAAAATTCATTAAATTATCTGATTACAATAAAGTAATAACAAAAGTAATAACACCGAACAAAGGTCCTACAAACTTCGAAATTTGGAACCGCCTATTTGACTCACTGCTTATTGGAGTGGGTGAATTAAAAGAACTTGCAGAAGAGCTTTTAGAACTACTTGGTGCACCACTATTCGAACTACTTGGTGCATTATTTACTGTACCATCCGTTGCATTATTTATTGCACCATTATTTGCGTTATCAGGTGTTTGTGTTGGAACTGCTGTGGAATCTGTTGTGGTCGGTGAACCTGTTGCTTGTGGATTTTGTGGATCGAAGCCTTTAATAGTACCGTTAATTCCATTGATCGTGACAAAACCCGAGAAATCAGCATATGTAGCATTTAATGGACTTGTATATTTAAGAAAGCTATGAAAAATCAATTCATAAAAAAAAAAAATTATTAAACGTTGAAAAAATATTAAACGTTAGCAATTGCATGAAGAGATGGAATAGTATAAAAAGTAAGACATACTAAAAAGATCCAGAGGGTCCTAGATTCGTTGGTACATTAAATGTATGTACGAGTGCTGTTCCTTTGACATTTTGGGCAATAATTATAACTTCCACTTGATTATTTTCTCCACCTGTATCATTATTAAATAATTAAATATAGCACATATATTATGATAATAATAATAAACGTCATAAATTTAAATCAATATATACCAGCCATTAAGTGAATGGTTACATTCTTTAAATTCTTCAGCAAAGGCACTTCTTTATTTTCTCTCCATTGGATTATTTCACTTTTACCTCCCTCCCAAGTGATACTTTGAAAAGGTTTTGTTGTCTCTATGCTTGCTTGAATTACAGAGATTAAGAATCCTGCGGCAAACAGGAAGGTAATAAATTTCATTTTAATGAAATAGTTGAAAAAGTGATAATTATTAATAACTTTGTCTGTATTAAAATATTGTCAGTAAGGAAGGATTTAGATTTAGTATTATTGACAATTAAATTGATAAATTTATTTAGTAGTGTGTGTAGCTCAATTTTCTATTCGCAACCGGGCGAATAGCAAGTTTTAAAGGATTGAAACAATTATACTGAATAAGAAAAGTCAAAGAAATGAAGTGTTAATTTTTTTTAAATATCATATCTAATATTCACGATTTGAAACAATAAGGACGCGAGACTAGCATACATAAACAATAGTTTTTATATTTAATACATAATAAAGTTGCACAAAGTTGTCATATTTAAATAAATTTAAACAATGAGCCTTTCCTTAATTGCATACATGCATAATTTCATATCTCGGCTTTCCTAAGCTGAATAAAGATAATAATGGATTTACATATTAATTACTGTAAATAAAATCGATCTTCTTTTACAAAAGAAGCAAACCTGACTCGAAATTGGCATATATGTTTCTTAATAAAAAAAAAGCTACTATAAATTTTGTGAATTAACATAACAAGTACTGAAGTATGAAAACGCTAAATAAACGTGGTTAATTCAGTAGTTGTGCATATGCTAATGGAGTGTATAATGCATAAACATAGTGCTGGTCATATCAGATATAGTGATAATCAATTTTTTTTTATAAACATAAAATTTATATAGATTACAATAACTTTTGAACAAGCAAACCACACAAATAAAATTATATTTGTCGGGTTCATTTTAGTGTACTCTTTAGGCAACGTCGTTTTTATTTTATTTTATTTATTTTTATTATTTGAAGCATAGCGGAAGACATGCAAAAATTGTCTTTTTTCGTTTTTGATATTTTTTAATAAAAACATCAAAACGTAACTTTAAATTTTTTTGTATTATGACCAAAGATTCAAAGTTACGTTTTTAATGTTTTCATTAAAGAATGATCAAAAACGACCATTTTGCATGAAAATTGGTTCCTCCGCTATGTTTCAAACAATAAAAATAAATTTTAAAAAGGCGTTGTTACTTTAAAAAGTACACTAAAATGAATCTGACAAATATAATTTTATTTGTGCGGGTTTATTTGTTCAAGAGTTATTGCAAATAAATTTTGTTTTTACTATTTACGCTACCACTACGCCACCGCTAATTATAAAAAAAAATTGATTAATAATGATTTTCACTATACACCGCACTATGCTTGTACGTAATAAGATGCGCATTAGATCATGTTTGACTTCTGCATTTACGGTAAGAGATTTGGTCCCAACATTATTATTGTTTAATTAACTATATATACATATATATAATTATGTATTCATATTATAAATTGGGCAATTGGACCAATTATGCTTCACATAAAAGGTTTGGTTAAGCTTAATTTCAATTCATATTATTCAAATTATAAAGGTATCCAACATTGCAGTGATAACAGTTACCTGATTTCAATCATTGATTTTTCAAGTATATAGTTTAGTTTTTTCATGTTATTATTAGAAAACCTCTTTATAAATAAATTTATTACTGCCCCCAAATACTTATTTTACTATAAAATATTACAATTCAGTGGGTTTGTGGAATTTGACATTAATTAAATCCCTAAATTTACAATATTTAATCTTATGAACCAGTTACGTACGTAATACTAAAGTATTAGTATCAGAATCTATCGCTATACCAAGAATACCAAGAGGAACCCATTTATATTTTGGTGTTACTAATTTTAGATGCATACTATTATTTTAGATTAGATGATAGATTCTTAAATTTGAATCTTGTAAATTTACGAATCAAATTCCATAAAATTCGCCGAATTGGTTACACCTCTGTATACCCGAACGTAGTACATGGTTTAGGAAAGTTTCTGTGTGCAAAATCTTTCATACTATTGGATGGTATGGATTACTAAAATACCTGTCAGTTTTGATTAATTAGTATTATATATCTGACACTCCAATGTTTCACGTACAAAAATCCATTTGAACACATGACCAATGGTGCAGATCTGTGCATAGATCGGCAAAAAAATCGTTAAATAGACTAGTAGTACGTATCCAAAAATTGATTCATCTCACAACCCATTTTTTCAAGAGTCTTTGCATCAATCGATTGATTAATATAGCAAAAAGAAATTACAGTTTAAAATTTTTAACTGATTAATTGTTAAATATTAAATATTAGGAACTTCCTATAATATATATTCAAGCTAAGAATTTTTTTTAACTTATTAAACTTGTATAAATTGCCGAGAAAAATATTTGGTACGTACGTAGGTGAGACGAATCAATTTTTAGAATACTAGACACCACTGTAAATTTACCGATTTTGCCGATCTATGCAAAAATCTGCACTACTAGATTTTATACAATACCTAATATAGTTTTGATTTATTATTTTTCGGGTAGCTTTTAACCGTTAGACTGGTCATACATTGCTAACAAAGAAAATCTATCTGAAATTAGTATATTGATTTAGATCCGTTTTTAATTGATATATAAAATATTATAGGTTTTATGCGAATCCTTACGCGAACTTTTCTGGTAGTTAAAATTTTGATAAACCTTGTACTGTAGCAATGTATGGTTTCTCCTGTTATACTCTTGTTACCTTTAGCAATCAATTTAAGAGCGGTGAAGACAAAAAAGGTATAGTGACTCTACGTACGGAATTATCCGGTGTTAACCTTGGGTACCTCTCGGAAACGAGCAACTGATAACTGTGTGTCACATGACACGGAAATACGGAACTGTGCTACGGTACTGTATGTTATAGTTGTTAGTATATAGACTAGTGAGAGGGTTTTATTTATAGTGATTTGGCAGTACAGTACGAAGGAGTACGTGACGTATTTTATAGAATCGAATAGGGTGTATCTTTTATTTATATTATACATAATAAAGAAAATGCTATTGCAAAGTGAAGCGAACATCGCCCATATATATACACTAATAAAAGTATATGGCATTTATGCCTTTTATGTTAGTTATGCCATAAATCCCACTTATGCCGCTTCTCTCAGTTCCAACACATCTGTCACATCTGTCAGATCTGGCAGATTTGGCGCAGCCCGTGATCCATTACCCGTGACATAACAATAATAAACAGGGGCCAAAGACACGTAAATTTTTCGAAAGGAATTTTTTGAAAGAAATCTGGACAAATCGAAATTTTTTGAAATTTGCCAAATTTGATCAAAATTTCTCGAAATTTTGCCAAATTTAATCAAAATTTTTAGCAAAATCATAAAAATAGCAAAATGGGCAAAAAAAAATGTACCGAAGATCACATGATAATACAGTAATAATATTTTGCATAAATAATCAATCGAAATTTTTGCTTTAAATCGAAATAATTTTTACTTGTCCCTGCAGGTAGTGATGTCAAATCCGATGGTCCAATAGCAAAAGTTGGACTTTGGATGTTTAGATTTGGACTTTATTATATGTCTAACGTCCAATTGGACATTGGACGTCACATGACCAGGGTCACATGTGTTTGGACAATATTTGTGTTACCTTTAATAGACTAATAGCTAGTACTGTCGTATTTAATTTTAACCAATCTAAAATTTATGGATTATAACAGGGTCCAAAACTTTTGTGTCCAAGAATCACGATTGGACATTTGGATTAACGTCCAATCCAAAGATGTCCAAGCGTCCAATGTACATCACTGCCTGCTGGCAGGGTTAGCAATGGACTATGTCCATTGAAAATAAATTTGTCAATAGATCTCAATGGACCAATATCATAATCAATTGGTCCATTAGTCCATTAGTGTAAATCAGAATAAGGTCAACACCAAAAAAAATCTCAAATATCACGTGGTATAGTGTTTTAAACTCATTTATAAAAGATATAATTGTTTTACCTACTTGTCTATTGGTCCATTGGAATAGTGACCGTCCAATGGAACCAATAGAACTGGCAAATGGACTTGGGTCCATTTATACCAATGGACAAAATGTGCCAACCCTGCTGCAGGGGCCAGATCAACAGGGGTAACACCGGATACGGACCGATGAAGAAATCATTGGCCGGGTCGATCCTAAAAAAGCTCGGACTGGCTGATCTTTTTTGATAGTACAATTTTTCTTAGGGATGTTATGTGATCCGGTCTTAGACTAATAGACCACAGTTAGTCTTAAGACAGGTCTGAGCTAAAAAAAATTGGTCTGCTCTAAGTCTTAAGACTGGACCGGTCTGGACCGGTCTAGACTAGCAAAGTTTTAAGACCGAAGACCATAATAGACCAGACTAGACTTGGACCAAAATTGACCAGACTGAATCAAACCGGACTGTTAACATTGCTAATTTTTCTGATTAGAAATGAGTGCCGGCAAGGAAAAACCTCGAGCCGGCAATTATTCCGAATAATAAATTATTATTCGAAATAATTGCCGGTTCAATTCTAGCACGTTAGCTTTGATATTGATTAATTACCTATGCACTCAACGTACCCGAACATTTCCATATACTGTGTTCGTTATTTGCCAATTATTTAAATTAGCCAATTGAAAATTATTTACATTCAATTTCTTAGCCTTAGAAGAAAATCGATTCTAACCTATCTTTTATTGACCGGCCCAGCCACGAAGATGCATGCTGATGGAAACCCAGCCGTTGGCTGAGGCCAGCCTGTATCACTAGATGACACTCTGAAATCCAGGATACCACCAAAAATGCTAAGACGTAACTTATATCGCAGTTAGAATGAAATCACGCAAAAATTCTACTAACAAAATCACAGACGCTCATTGCATGCAATCAAAAAATCCAATTTTACCATAAATTAGGCCAAAATTTTTCTTAGATTCAAAAAATTGAAAAAAAATTTTGGCCAAATTAGAATTTTGAAGTCCATTGACCTAAATTAGGTTAATGTGGGTCAACTACCTAAATACAGGAGGGTACCATATTATTGTAGACACTTTTTAAAATTTTATACTGAGCTAAATAAACAAGATATAAAGCTAAAAATTATACAAATTATTATTTAAATCTAAAGCTTTCAAATAAAAAAAAAATTATAAAATTCTATGTAGTACTTATTAAAATAATTAAATTTAAATTTTTTTTGGATTTTTTCATTTGTACGATTTACTAGTTTTTAATATAGTATTACAAGTAGGGTAGCCTTCTTAATTTACCACCTGCAACATAGCACATAGCGCCAGGGATCTCTAATACAATAGGGCGAGATATGAAGCGGTGTGGAAGTAGAATGTTTCCTCACTAGGGCAGTTCGGTATATTCATTAAAAGTATAGGGACATGGTTTACTTTAGGGCAAAGATATGTTTATTTATTTATGATACAAGACTATCTATAGGTATCTATTCCTATATAATTCTAATATGTTAGGACATTGCAGGGAACAAATCCTTCTGTACAAGAAAGGTAAAAGCTAGAGTTTATATAGCTTTTACAATATATATAAAAGGTATAAAAAGTACTAAATGTATAAAAGGTATAAAAGGTATAAAAGGTACAAAAGGTTTGAAAGGTACAAAAAAGTATGAAAAGTACAAAAAATATAAAAGATACAAAAGATATAAAAAGTACAAAAAGTATAAAAAATACAAAAGGTATTATAGTAAATTTATTGCTTGATTATCTAGCTAACCGATAGTTTATTTGTTTTATATTATAGCTCATTTCGATTGTCATAATCTTCTGAATCTAATAGAGATGAAATTTCTAATATGTTCTATAATATTAACATGTTCTATAACACTAATAAATGAAACTTACGCTCTTTTATTTTGTATACAAGTAGTTTTTTCTTCCTTTACTTTACCTCTCTGTCATTTTTACAAAAATTTTAACAAAAAGTAGGCATTCTAGCTTACTCTCTTCAAAAGATCGGTATTGTTTACTTTCTATTTTTAGACAAATAAAGTAGAATATAAACATAGAGATTGTTTTGGCAATAATATTTCTACACCATGTAACGAACTAATTAGTATGAACCAACCTGAATCAAACAGTATAATCAAAAGAAAATTTAAAGATAAAGCTTAACTTTACAATAGAGATATACAAGATTTTTAAATTTAGTATATAATATCACAGATTATCATAAAATCAGATCATCATGAAATTTAGATTTATTTTATATATAATTTTTAAAATTTTTTTGGGGCTTTTTTGTAAGCTTTTTTTTTATAGTTAAGTTAGAGTTTAGGGTTAAAATTATTAATAAAAGAGTATAGATAGATTTTGGTAGGGCTTATATTTTCAAATCAAGACCCCAAATTTCACGATGATCTGATTTCACGATAATCTGCAATAATTAATTATCATAAAGTTTTTGCTATTTTTACTCAAATTTTGATGATGAATATCTTGATAACTATTGATCTAAATTAGCTCAAATTTTTATTATATATAATGTCAATAATATTCTATGATATATATAAATTTCAGTCTATTAGTTCTCAAGTAATTGCTTGTATATGATAGTTAATTTTTTTAAAAAAATTAACTATCGTATACATACAATTATTCAAGAACTATCAAACCAAAGCAGCTGAAATTTTTATATATCATAGAATAATATTGACATTATATATAGTAAAAATTTGAGCTAATTTAGATCAATAGTTATTGAGATATCCATTATCAAATTTGAGTAAAAATGGCAAAAACTTTATAATTAATTATTAAAAAAAATTGCTATTTTTACTCAAACTTTGACGATGAATATCTCAATAACTATTAAACTAAATCAGCTCAAATTTTTATCATAGATAGTAGCTATATTTTTATATTATATATAAAAATTTCAACCAATTTGGTCTGGTAGTTCTCAAGTAATTGCTTGTATATGATAGTTAATTTTTTAAAAAATTGACTATTGTATACAAGCAATTACTTGAGAACTACTAGACGAAATCGGTTAAAATTTTTATATATAATATAAGAATATCGCCACTATCTATAGTAAAAATTTGAGCCGATTTAGTTTAATAGTTATTAAGATATTTATCATCAAAGTTTGAGTAAAAATAGCAATTTTTTTTATATATAATAGATATAAAATTTTATTTTTTTTAGCTAATCAAAATTCTAGATTTATTATTAGGTGGGTAGAGGGGATAACCTATTTAGTAAATCTTAATCATCTGATAAATAGTGCTCCCCTAAGTATAAAAAATTGGAAGTTGATAATTTTTTGCTCTTGGATGATGATAATAATAATAATGATGATAAAAAAGTTACTATTGATAATGAGAAAGGTACAGATTATGATAAGTAAAAGTTTTTATTTTTTTGTTTTTTATTTTTTTTTTTATTTGAACAATGCTGTATTTTTTTGTTTTTTATTTTTTATATATTTCTTTATAGAGGATTTTCAAAATTTTAAATAAAATAAATAATAAAATTATTAATAAAATATATTTTAAATTATAAAATTTATATTTTGTTTATTTAAATAAAAGTTATAAATTAAAATAATTCAAAAATATCTAATAAATTATATACTGTAATTATTGTGTTTAAATATATTTCCTATTATTTATATTTTTATTTAATTTATTTTGATTTAATTCGAAATATCTTAAAATATTTCAAATAGTATTTAATAAATTCGAATTAATTAGCTTATCTTATTTATTAGTAGCTTTTTTTTAGTTTATAAATAGTTTGCTGTTTTGATACATTTATATCTATTTCGAATTGTTTCAAATTAATTTGAAATATTTTGTAATATATAATATAATTTTTTTTTTTTTAACAATTTAGCAGTCATGCCTTTACTTTATTAGGCTTTGTAATAATCATCTAGACTATTAAAATTTTAGAGAGACTTATCAGTAAGTAATAAATTCTAAACATGTCAGCAGATAGTATATGAGAACTATTTCTAAATAATATATACCACACCCAAGGGCCACACAACTATATCTAAATTACAAGTAAAAACTAACCCGGTTGCTTAATAAGTACCTATGTTTGATCTGCTATAGTAGGATTCTCCTTCTTCCGGATCCTCCTGCAATTAAATATGATCTGGCTTTCAACAGATAGTACCTACTGCCCATCATGACCACCTCTCTCTTCTTTTAAACTTTTTTCACCTAAGCCCGACAACAAAATTAAAACCCTTATTTATATATAAAGTAAAAAAAATAAAGCCATATTTATGAAAGATATAAACATTTTAGAAAAAAAATACTTCATGGTGAGAAAAAAAAACTTTTCAACAAATTTTAAAATAATTTAACATAAATGAACCAAGATGAAAAAAGCAAAAAAAAAGAAAGGTAACTATGACATACTATTATAGCCCATGCTAGGCATAAGGATAAAAATTATCCCTTAAATTGTAACACAGACAAATTTGTCTGTGTTTTTATTAAAAAGTTTAATTTTTTTAATAAAAACTTATATATTAATTTTAGCTATATATTTTCTAAGTAAA
>CAJVPY010004976.1:0-11983 GCA_910591965.1 Dentiscutata erythropus | reverse complement strand
TTTTTAATGCTAGTTTGAGATCGGGTTTGATTTGAAATCAAATCAAACTCAAACTTGGCCTAAAGTTTGATTTGATCTGGGTTTGTAGGAACCCTAGTATATACTGTATATTACAATCAACCTTCTATATAATCACCTCCTATTTAGTCACAAACTCTATATAATCACATTAAAATATAATACTAGTTTTTTTATATTAAAAATACCTTTATATAGTCACAATTAAATTATAATCACTATTACATTTTTAGAATTTGTTAAATGATTTTGATAATGAAATCACTTCTTTAAAATCATATTTATATATAAAAATTAAACTTTTACTAAATAAATCAACTTTTATGTAATAAGTAAAGTTGTTTAGAAGAACAAAACTTACTTTAAAATTTTCATACAAATTAAATAACTTTTTATTAAGATGTTTCTTCATTTTATATTTCTACAAATGAATTAAATAAAAATTTTAATTTTTTATAGAAGCATAAAATGAAAAAATATTTGATATTATTAAAATTTATATAAAAATTTTATAGTAAATGTATTTTGTTTTTCTGAACAACTTTATTTATTATATAAAAGTTTGATTAACTTAGTAAACTTTTGACTTTTATATGTAATAACTATTTGTGATTATATATAAAATTTTTATTTTTACTTCTTTATTATCACATAGAGTATTTCACACCGTAACTGCAGGTGTGCCATGTAATTTGAGTCTTGAAGAATCACCACAACCAATTAAAATAAAAGTTTTATAAAAAATTTTTTCAAGCTCGATTTTCTTCAAAATATTTTAGCATACAAATTTGTACGCTAAACCTGACAGTTTAAGAGATAATAAATACAAATTGAAACTAATCGTTTATAATCGATTAATTTAAATCGTTTGTAATCAATTATTATATATATATTGATTATGATTATAATTGATTTTGATTATCAAGCAATCGGTTAAATTCAATCAATTATAATAGATTAACTGCTTGTAATCAGGTTTCAAAATTTCCTGATGTCTGTATCAATTAATAATTAAAAAATAATAAATAAAAAAATAAAAAAAGCTACAGTATATAAAATATTATTTTACAAAAACAAAGCAACTATTTAAACCTATTTTAATGCATTAATATAAATGTTGAAAAAACGCTTTTATGTATTTATATATAAGTTTAGCCCTCACTCTAACACTGAACTAAACCTAATGTTAATTAAATGTTTAAATAATAAAGAGCACTATTATCAATAATACTGTCCAGAAGGATTGTAACAAAGTCGATGTTTCGATAGCATGTGTCACTTTAATATTTTCCATAGTATTTTTCTATAACGATACCAAAAACTTGTAGACTATGAAATGGTAGAACACCGATCGTACTAATTCGTTACAGTAAAACTTAAATTTTCACTTTCTCTGCGAACTTTATGCTGTATACTTTAAAAACCAATATCTCATATATTAAAATACAGTGTCAAAGTTAATCAGAGAAAAATATTTGATATTAGATATGATAAACCTTTTTTGTTTGCTAAAAGTGATATACAGTATAATATCTAATTTGTTGATATACTAACTTAAAAGTATATAAAAAGTCTGATAAGTAATATTCCTCGAAATAGTTAAAGCTCGAATGTTAGTAATATTACAGAAATATAGTTTGCTTTTCCAAACCTTATATGCATAGTGTATTAGTTTCTAAAGTTTATTAGATTTAAGAATAATGACAGTGTCAAATTCCATGAATTAAATTAGAGTTTAAAGGGTTTCTAAATAGAAAATTTTTATATTACTTTTTCCAGTTCTATATTTAAGTCTAATAGTCTTTTTTTGTTGCTTTATGATGAGTATCGTAATTAATGTAAATAATAAAAATAAAAGATTTATAATTTCTGTTATTACACCAAAAACCAACTTTACACATGATTGCTTCTTCGTTAACATAATTTTCATGTTGTTTTAACTATTTTAACTTTAAAGCTGTTGAACAAAGGTGACATCAATGGACAAACGTAATTTTCATGTTCGGTTTTAACATCAATATGATGTTATCTGTTAAAAGAAAATATTTATATATACTGTAGTAGCCAGAACATTATTTTGGATATATCAAGCAATAAAGAATGGTTTATTTCTTTATCCTTGGGAACATCGGCCACATAATTGTTTTCATAAACTGACCAGGTCAGTTATAAATCTTCGATAAATAGTCTTTTGAAAAAAATTTTTATGTTTTCTAGAAACGTATCTCGCGCAAGGTAAACTTTGCATATATTCACACATCGCGCGATTTCATGTGAGCCATGTGATAAAATTTTTAATTATAACTAAAAAAGTTTTATATTAATAGCTTACTGACCATTAAAAATTATCTTAAATGAATAAGTTTAATGTGTATAATTTTATTATTAAATTAATTTACATCAGAAAAAAAATATTTTTGTTTCTAATATTACCATTTATCTCGAGAAAGAGAGAAAGAAAGAAAGAAAAAAGAAAAAAAAAGATATAACGAATAAAAAATTGATAGGTGATTATAAATTAATTTTTTCTCTTATTAGAACTTTATTTTTACATGGTTGTATTTAATTATTACAATAGTCTTTATTACAATAGTCATTGGGACTTTTATCTGACAAATTTATTCAACTTCGTCAAAAATTTATATTTACTTTACAGTTTGTATTAATACACATTTTTAGAAGCTCAAAAAAGTTTAAATTGTTCAACATTATTATATTACATACCAAAAATTGGCCTTTTTGGAATTATACCCACCAATTAGCAGGCTTGTTTTCTCCATTAACACCATTACGATGCAACCCAATCACACTGTCACTGGGTAACTCTACCTCATTATCACCGTCAGGCGAAAAAAAGAAATTTCCATCTTCATTTAAATTATCTATTCCACGATCATGTCCTTTTACAAATTCATCAGCTTCGTCATTGTAAGTGATTTCAGAAGCTATAGATGATGACGAAAATGATCGTGTAAATGGGGATGACCGCTGTTCAAAGGTGGAATCGTTTGCCACCATGTTTAATGAAAGTGGTGAAAATCCTAATGATGAGTTATTTTTATTAAATTTTGGTGATGATGTAGATGACGCTGTTATAGATGGAATATTATTTCCAATGTGGATGTGATAAGCATCTTCAAAAGATAGTGGTGTTATAGCTGTTGATTAAATGAAAGGCAAAATCTTAGAATTTTATTGAAAAACAAAATAATAATTTTTATTATAAAAGGATGTGCTACTTACACGTATCACCAACGATCTGTTGTGTGTGACCATTGGAGAAACCATTCGACATACGATCTTTAGATTTAGTGCTGAATGCAGAAAGAGTTGGACTAGACGGTGTAAAATCAAGGGACGTACTCATTGCTGTCGATAGATTTACTAATGGTTTATAAATAAAGTCATTATATTAATTAATAATTATATAAATATTAATATCTCAAATATGACCAATTAAACATGTAAGTACCAGACATATCTCCAGCTCCTCTGCCGATTGCTTTACCCGCTGGAACAAGAACCGCTTTGCTGATCTTGCCTTTATTGCGGTTAGATTTGTTTTCTTCATTCATCCACTCTTTAACACCAAATTCATCATCATTAGCTTCGTTAACAAGTTCTACACTTTCTACAATGTCCCTTCGTATTTCAATCTTCTTTGAGCGAGGTACTTCCCCTTTGTTTATAGCACCTTTATAACCAGGTAAAAATACCTGAAATGAAAATTGAGGAGTTGCCCATAATGGTGGAGGTAAAGAAAATTTTGAACTAGTATGCGTTGCAATTTCAGCATTTGCAAGCCATTTTTTTCCATCTCGTTTAGCCGAGCTTTCACTTTCAGCGCATTTCTTTGGAGCCTCAATGATATTTTTCACTTCGGCCCAAGAATTATTACGAATTAGTTGCCACTCGGCAATATCTTCATAATTGGATACCATGTCTAAAGTTCCTAATTCTTTCTTAACAGCACCAGCAATTCCCATACCTATACCCACAACACCTGCAGCGCCACCTACCAACGCTCTACCAACATTTGCGACAGTAGCAGCACTTCCTGATAATTGAGTACCAGCGAGAGTAATTAAGTTATTATTATTTATTTCATCTTTTGCTCCTTGACTAGGAGTTTCTTCAACAACTGTTTTCTCCATCCACAAACGATGTAATGTTAATATACCAGCGGGGTTAAAACTCAACAAATCTTGATATCCAATATCATCTAATTTGTTATCTCGAGTTTCAACCCCAAGATAATTAGAGTGAGAATTGTTTATAGAATTTTGTGACCACGATTGAGTTCTCCTACGACCTGATCTTCCTGTAGAAGTACCATTTGACTTAACTCCTTCTGTTGCAACATTTGGAGATGATCTCCTTTTAGCTTGTCTTTTAGCATGTAAGTTAGCTACTAACAAACCATTATTCGCGTTTAATTCCGATTTAGAATTATTATACATAGAAGGTAAGAATTTAATACACATTCCTGGAGGTTTTCTCAAGTAATGTGTAGGGAATGTGCTATAATGAAATGTAGGATATGGTTGTCCATTATATTGTGAATGAAAACTATTCAGATTTCCATTATATTGACTTTGACGACGTGACTGATCAATTGGAGGAACATTAGCATCAGTAGATGATAATGAATAATGTTCATGAGGTTTATTAGGATACATGTTTGAGCCTTGTGAAGCAAAATTAACGTCTGATGAATCTGATGGTAAAGGAGTCCGAGTCTTAATACGGACCACAGGTGATTGCGTAGTTGATTTATACTACAACAAATTTAAACTTAATTAATTTTCGTTACTACTATGTTAAAATAGAAAATTTACAACTTACTAATTCATCTACATTATTAACCCATCCTCTTATATGAGAAGGTACATGTGTAGGACCACCATGGGGGTTTATCGCAAACACATGAATGGTTCCTCGTCCACTAGCGACTGCACACCACCTGGAATCACCACTCCAACCCACACCTCCATCATTAACACTAGCATTAGTATATCCTCTAGATAGTTGGTATACATGCTTTAAATTTTTATTACTTCTGCGTTGGCGACGTTTACCAACAATTTCGAATATATGAAATTGATGACCTTGAACCGATGTTGAAAACAAAAAGGAGCCCGAAGGATTGAATGATAAATGTCCAACGGGATGTGTGTGTGGAGAAAAATGAGCAATAATACTAGGTTGCTTTTTTTGTACGCTACATGAAGTGTCCAAATCGCATATAATGACCTATTTAATGCAAAAAAAAAAGTCGGATTTTTAAATAAGATAACTTAAAACAGTATATTAATAACTAATATGATCGCTTACCGTTCCTATAGCACCATTTTCTTTATCATTTTCATAACCATTGATACTATTTAAGCCTGCCATGTTACCACTTTCACCATTTCCATTATTCATACCACCCTTTAAATTGTAATAATATCCATTAGATGGACTATCTTGTGGAGAGAATGAACCACGTGAAGCGGGACTAATTGAACCTGCATGATTTTTAATATTTATTGGCATTGTAGCAACCTGTGAATTCGGATTGGCAAAATATGCAGAAAAGGTTTGATATCCATAGTCGCCTTTATTTAGGAGTTAATAAAAATATGGTAAAAATTGATGCAATATGAAATGGTAAAAAGGAAATATAAAAAATTGAATATCAAAGCATACCTAAAAATTTTACACCATTAACAACTTCTTTTGCAACACCTTTGGCAACCTCTTGATATTTTCCTGTTGTTCCTAGAACGCCATCACTTTCATCCACCGCATAACCATCCATATTGACATCCGTTTCTAGAGGATAACTTGTTGTTGAATAAGCTAACAGCCGAGGTCCTAATGCGAATACTGGAGTTCGAGTAGAAGGATGTATCGCAACATCTTGTAATGGTGAAAGAAACAATGGAGCCAGTGTTAAAGGTGAGAGGATATGAAGTCTTGGTGGATTAGTGAGACTCTAAATATAAATAAGAAAATTCAGTAAATGAAATAATAGAAATTTTAGAGCTTCATATGTGAAATCACGTACCACAACGATGGCTCGTTCATTACAATTCACGCCAACAACGCTACCCTCATTTTCAAAGTCTAACGCCTTTACAATTTGATTGGTTTTTAAAGAAAAGAATTTTAACACACTTTTCGGTTTTGTGAACATGTCCTGATGGCCATTCTCTCTCTGCGGTATCGGTGTACAACTATAACAACATAATCATTTTAATTATTAACGACAATTAACGATAAATAACTTAAATCAATGAAATTTTCAGTCTTACGCTAAGCAGATCAGCGGACGAACATCCGCAAATTTATCACGAAGATTTTTAGATGAATTACGCGGATTACATATTGACTATATATATTTAAAAGCGGTGTGAATTAATAATATTGAAAATGGGGAAAAAAATTTTTATATGTTAAAATAAATAACCACCTTAATGCACGTGACCTGGCCAATATTTTCCTCATCTCTGATAGACATGAGCTCATGAATATTATCAATATCTGATACATTCCATATCTGAAATCCGTCGGGATAACCTAACAGTAGAACCGACTGGCTATCAAAAAGAAAAAGAAAAATGGTCAACGCAACATGACAAAACCACACGATAAAACATCAAATACACATATGTTTATATATTTATATTTATGTAAAATGTACTTTTTTTCGCAATTATGAGTATTGGAAGCAGAAGTTATAATTTCGTCGAATGCTGCGTATAAGATCAAATCTTTTTTTTTATTAAAAAGTCCATCAGGTATAGGAAACGATTGAGAATTCATATCGTTGGTTAATTGATGTGGCAAATAATCCGGATAATAATTTATAGGCGGTTGATAATCATTTGTGGAGTTTGTAGAAATTTTACGTAAAGAGGCAATGGAATTCGGAAAAGAATGCGCCACATAAGAAGACCAACCAGATATAACAGAAGAGATAGATTCCAAGGCCGAAGGGTCTCTATTAAATAATAATAAAGGCTATTAACATAAGTTTGCGATTTCGAAAATTTAAACGGTTTGTAACTAGTTACCTTAATAATTTTGGGTCAGCTTTGACTCCGTTGACGTTAGTGAGCTGAGGAAGAGAAGACATTCTCGAGCAGATGATTATACACGATAGTGGAATAAAAATGAAAAGAAATGAAAAGAAAATGCAAAAGAAAAGCACGAAAAAGAATTTATATATATTAAAACCAGTTTATTTAGATTTTTTCTATTTTTTTTTAATATTTTAATAAGTATTATATTAAGATATATTAAGATATTAATAAATCAATAAAGAAACAAGAAATAAAAGAAAGACAGAAAGCAAGGATGGGTTATCTTGTAGAGTGTTACTTTCAATATTTTGATAAAGAAAACATGGAATATTTATACACAAGTTATAATATGCATATTTATACATATGATCCATGGTGAGTCATAGAATAATCTACCGTAAAAAACTGTAAACTGTAAAATGTTGATCGTGTAACCGAATTGCATTAAGATGATGACCCACAGTACACTATATCGATATCTGTCAAAGACATATCTAGTAGTTTTATTTGGTACCGATACGTAAAATTCGTACTATTCAATAATAATTAATAATATTTGGTAATTGTTTACTATGTGAAGATTAAATAATGATCTGGGGCTTTGTAGTTTCATACATCATGATCTGTCGCAAGCTGGTCGTTACGTACAGCACATACGTATGTGTTTAATTATAAATATTATAATAGTGCGCAGTAGTCGTCCAATGGTTCGTTATTCCGGTTGAAACCGTAGATAAATGCGCACATACATATGTTACGTACATAGCTTTTTTTGCATAATTTTTGTCTCCGAAAATCATCCGTTAGATCCGTTATTGAACTAACACCCGTCAAGTCTTTATTCTCCGCTGATAATTTTTAACTGCCGGGCAGATAATCATAATACAGTAATAGTAATATGACCATAATATTATATCATGCTCCGTTACACGCTAACGCAAATACTATTTACTTGATAAATTATTTACACACGTGAATTAATATGACTATCAGAAATGGTAATATGTATCGGCTACGTATAAATATATATATATATACTATATATATACTGTATATATAATGGCCAAGGTTGGTAAATGACCTCAATGACTTTAGAAATGACCTGATCAAATCACGTGATAATTTTAATATTAAGTTTCATCTACCAGGTTATTTGAAATTATTTGGAAAAAATGGCAAATGACCCATCCCTGATAATAACTATATAATACTGCTCACTTTCCCTAAACACAATATTTCGAGAAGGCAAAGATAGTATATAATATAATTAGCTATTGGTAAAGAAGCGTACAAATTCAACACATCTTTAGGTGCACCTCTAGGACGAGATGATTTTTAAATCCTTTATCGCACAAAATTTCCGTATTTCCCATTGTTATTATGTTCAAATGGCCATGTAATATTGTAGATGGGCCAAATCTCGACTTTCAAATCTGATTCTTTAATACCTTTCAGAATGTTTTTAACATTATCTCCAATCGTCCCATATTGATCTATAAACTCTTTAACACGTCCTTTATCGCCATCACCTTGCATCATCAAAATTTCTTTTGTAAGGTTTGCGATGGATAGTTGAATGGAATCAAAATCTACCCGGAATTTGTTTTCATAATCGTCAAATATGAATCCACCTTGAGAAAGGATATAGTTTAACTGAATGACACGACCAAGAGCATGAGCCTATATATTAAATCTTTGGTTGGTTTTTTTCTACGATGTTTGGATTAATGAAAAATGTGAATAGGAAAAAAAAAAAACAAGCGAACCTCTTTGTGACCAAATACGAGAGATTTGGCAGTTTTAGCGAGATAAGTTACATATAATTGTTCCAAAAGTGGTTGTGTTATGAGACCTTTATTCATAAGATATGCTGCAGCGAATATACTTACGAGATCTATAACATAATGATATGGCACGGTAAACATCAGGAAATGATGTTTAATGTAATGATTCTAATACTGTATTACCAGCTTTAGCTTCTTCAATAGCAGAATGATATTCTTGTAATCTATCACGAACGGGAACAAAGTTTGACCCTACAATGTAATGTGGACCGTTTGAATGTCCTACCTCATGTAAGAGTACATGGGTCTTTTTTTTAAAAAAAATATGGTGCAATAAAATAATTAATAATTAAGAAATAAATATATCTATCGGAAAAGATACTTGCAAAATATGCATCGAAAGAGAGATGTTGACGTTGATCTTCAGAGATAATGAAGTTTCTACTCGATTCTATTAAACTTTCGTATTTTGCTTTTAAAAAAAAAACATATATATAATATATTAATGTGTAAACGTAGAATAGAATTTGTAGATTATTGTTGATATATACCACGTTGAACGTTTTTGATAAGTACTAATTTTGAACCAATTTTCTTGACTTGTTCCTACATATTGCACTTAATTAGCGTTAGCGAAAAAATGCGTCAAAGATAAATTAATTTAGAAGTATACATTATTGGGCAAATTGTAAGCAGCAGCAACTGGTGCTATGATGAAAAAAGATTGATTATTAAATTTTTATCTCATCCACTCAAAGTTTCTAATGATAAGTAATAATAGTTACCGCCAATGCCAGCAGAATATAGCTCATTAACCACGATAATCGTTGGAGGCTTGAGATCTTTATTCTTATATTCATCAGGCACTGGCAGACTATCTTCAATATCTTGTAATTGTGCAGCGAACCCTTGAACTAGTGCCGAAGATTCAAAATCTCGTGCGTGGACAAATAATTCGAAAGAACTTTTATAAGAGAACAATTCATCATCATAAACTTCATAAGGACCAACCGTTACTATATTTTTTAAGGATTTACAAAACATCACACCAAATAGTCTGAAAATAACAAACTACTGTTGAACTTCCCAAAATCGATCCTCTCAAACCTGATAACCTGTCAAATCTGATAAAAAATTAGTCTACCAAGTCTGTTTTCGTTATATAAATCTAATAATTTAAGTTTATAATGCTTTCAAATCCGATAACCTCTCAAAACTGATACAAAATCTATCCACCATGCATACCGGTTTGGGGAGGTTCAACAGTATTTCCTAACGCTATATATAGTTTTACCTTCAAGTCGACAATCCTTGCTAATATTTAGCCAAGCAATCTCACTTTCAAAATATTGATTCGACAAAAATGCATCTCCTCTTAACCATAAAAATTTTCCGAGAGACACATCATCGACCAAATCTGCCGTCTCTTTTAAAAGCTTACTCAAAGGCACCAGAAATTCCTTGTATTCTTCCGAATAGGGTCTCAAAAACAACTGACCGTTCTCATTTCTTCTTATAACATGATAAAACCCTTTAGCCGCCTTTTGTTCATCATCAGAAAGTTTTGATACCCAATCATTAAATTCACTCTTGGTCATATCTTCTGGATAAAAATTAGCGCCTTTGGGTTTTGGAAAACCGCCAGGAATAAATGCGGTATTATTGTCAGTTTTGTCCCATGGACCTTTCATAACGTTAAAGAGTTGAATTTCTTGTGAGTATTGATTCGAATTTTCACTAAGTTGAGCTAAAAGAAATTCATTATTCTTCCACTTTTGGCGAAGATAGATTCTATTTTATATATAGTTATTATTGTTTGAATAAATCGCCAAGACTTGGGGTTTTAAGCTTATAATATACCAAACTCAATTATACAGATTTACCAAAGATTGAGTCTGGTAAATTATAGGTAGAAATAATCAAATTTCACGCCAACATTTTTACAATAATTGAAACCTGTTAACAATAGATCCAGCTTGTACAAATTTATGAAGTGCTTTGATCTCCCCTTGGTTAAAATTTGATCTAGAAAGATCAACTCCTAAAGTAACGTTAGCAAATCTCGAAATTCGTTTCGTAATGTCCATTTTTTCTTTATTCTTTTCATCATAATCTAAAGCTATCTATTATTGTACAAGAATTATTTTATAAATCGGTTTAGGTTATTAGATTTCAGTTCTCAAAACATAATACTAACCACATCATGACTACGCGGATGTAATAACACGACTAACCAACATATTAAAAACAAGTATTTGATTTTCATTATTGTAAAGGGTACAAATGGTCCTTGTGAAAAAATCAATTGAGTCGAATACTATTGAAATAATTCATATTTTAAATTAAAAATTAGACTGTAAGAGGATCTAATGATGCTTTACATACGTCAGTTATTCTCGTTTTTATAACGCAATTGAAAATAATGTAATAAAAGTTGCGTAATTTTTTTATGGTTTCATATGATATAATTTTCTTTTTTAAAAAAAATACATAACTGCTAACAAGTTTTATTGATTCCCTCTAATATTATATGACAAGTTTTATGTATATATGTGTCTTCATCGGATAAATTTATATAACAACGCGTTACTACCCTCTACATTCTTGTAATTATCCTTCATTTATCAGTATGTCACAGTTCTAGTTTTGCTTTTTGTTTAATTCTCTTCTATAATCTGTTTTAAAAGATTAGCGTTCTTGAACTCAGATTCGAGCTCGAAAATTCATCGATTAATGAATCAACCTCAAATTGCATGTTTTTAAATTGTACTATAATAAAGTTTCAGCCACGGGCTGTTATCAACAAGTATTAAAAAAAAGTGATTTTATTCTAACTATTTTAACATAATATAACATCGTATTACAGTCAGACTTCCCTAAGTGCATGTCGTCGGGACCCATTTAGGAGGGTTGCATTTAGAGAACACTAATACTGTAATAAGATCATAATGTGATTATTGTCACGTGATAAGTATGGCTTTAGTGGCGCAAAACAATCATTTTTGATACACCTGCACCTACTTTTTTGTAAAATAAAATTTTAAAAACTTTGAGCGAAGATAACTCGACAACTACCTGCTTAAATCTGATAAAACTTTATATTTGAATTCT
>CAJVPY010004975.1:0-11984 GCA_910591965.1 Dentiscutata erythropus | reverse complement strand
AAATTTTATTAAAAAATTTTAAAATTTAAAAAAGTTTGCAGGCAAATTTGGCTGCAAAACAATTTAAGGGATAGAATTTATCAAGTTCAATTGTTAAGTAGCACTGCATATCATGCTAGGTAGTGTTTGGATCCGTTCAAAAAATCTGGTGGATTTCTATTAGATATCTGTTCATATTGGATATTTCTGCAGATAGCCAGATATCTATTAAACTATCTGATACTATCCAGTACTTCAATTAATAATAATGATGTAGTAATATTGGCATGAATGAATGATATATTTATATATAACATATCTATTAAACTATCTAATACTTCGATTAATAATGATGATGCATTAATATTTTGGCATGAATAAATGACATATTTTATACATAACATTGAATAGGGAATTTTTATAAAAACATATTTTATCTTGAGCACAAAATTTTTTTTTTACATAACTTAGTGAAGATTATTTATCTATCTAGTGAAATCTTAAGTGAAATTTCTCTGAGTTGCTCGAATAATAATATTTTTACTATTTATTAGCATAATTTTTCAGAATTATATTACTATGTATATGCATAATATTAATAAAATACATATTTTGATTGCGGCTAGAGTTATTTTTATAATAATTCTTATAGTAAAAATTCGTTATATCTATATTTTTGATTAATTTAACGGATTTATCTATATAATTTACAAGCAGATATCTAAAAATTCGCAGCTATCCAAAAAATAAACTAAATGGATAATCATTATCCATCAGATCCAAGCTCTAAATGCTAGATATTGCATTAATGAAAAGTAAGTAAGCAAGTATAGTGCTGAAAAGACTTTAGACTTTGGCACATTTGTTCTTCCGTGTTGCTCATTTGACTCATTATTCATTACGATCGAATATCATATTTAATTATTAATCTCATATCTTCATCTCCTTTATTATTACCTATCTACTTCAACTCTCCCTCTTGTTACGTAGCTGCTTATTCTTCTAGAATGTCTTGCTGTCTCATTACTGATACTCTTATAATCATTGTTGTATTTATTAGCCCATGACTATTCATTATCCTCACAAATTAACAATTACAGTTGCGAGTGCATTAAGTACAGATATTTAGGCGTGCCTAACTTTTATTATATATATATATTTGGAAGGTTTTCTTTTTTTACGTGCTTTCATTATAGTTGGGTCGACATTTTCTTGAAAAATTTTACGCTTTTTTCATTTGGATTGATGCTAGTTATATTCGATTTTTTGCTCCACTTTATATTGATTTGATTTTTACGGTAGAATTTTGTTGACAGAAATAAACAGCAGATAAAAATTTGGCTTTTTCATGTTCTTTCTTAGCCATAGAGTGACTTTTGATATTTTCTGAAATTCGCTTAGTCACCTCTTATCTGTTAAGATCCATGCATAAATCCACATTAAGCTGTTTAATATATATTTTTTCAGATTTAACCATTGGTACAAATTTTTAATTTATAAGAACTATTAGGTAAAAGAATTTTGAGTAGGAAAATTAGTCAAATTAAACAAAGTATGAAACAAAATACAAAGTAAAGTATTAAACAAAATATAAAGCAAAGTATGAAACGAAATATTTGAGAGTAGTTTATTCAATTAATCGATGATATTTGGATTGATTTCCGGGCAATCACATGATTTTCCGAAGTGGTACACATAGGGATGGTAAAAAAAAACAGGTTAAAATTTTTTTTAATTAAAACACAAACCCGTTTTAAAACATTGATAGCTGAGTTTGGGACCGAAATAATTGTTTCTGATTGGTTAATTTCTATACTGGAAAAGTTCCATAATATCGTTTCAAGAAAATATTCATTACATCAAATATTTTAAAATATATTAAAAACTATTTTAAACAAAACAAACATGTTTTTTAAGATCATAGTTTAAACTATTTGCCATCCCTAGGTATACATATTCGATTTGCTCAGAGGTGCAAATATCAATTTACAGTATTTTTTTTAGTTTTGAACTGTCTGTATTTTAGTTCATTATTACTACATTAGAAATTTTAGGAGTGATATAATTTTCTTAATAACATTTCAAAGTGGATTTAGAATTACCAATATCTTAACTAAAGATTATTCTTTAGAATTTGAATAAACTATAGCTTAAACTATTGTCTAGAATTTGAGTTGAGTCAAAATGGCTACTAACAAAATTAGTTTTTATGTTTATATAGATTAAATTAGAGTTATTAATAGCAATAACAATTTTTTATTATTGTATTTTAAATAATTTTTTAGAATTAAAAATAATTACTTATTTTTATTATTTTAAAATATAAAGCACATGTTATTTTTTTTTTTGGAGTTATTTTAAGCCTAAGTTTCACATTATAAATTTTTAATAAATTATCTTTTTTTTATATATTATGACCCCTCTTATTAGCCATATATCAAAATCTACCTTAGGCTATACCACTTTTGTGCAAATATCTAATTTAAATTAATTACACACCACTACAACTAACACTATCACCTATATAGATGATATCATATAGATCGCCCCAACCGCATTTTATTGCAGTCAGAGATTTTGCCAAAAATGGACAGTGTAGATCACAATATATATAGTATAGAAATGTTCATCACATGATTCTAGATCATTTGGTTGCACAAAAATCACGTGTAATTGACCAATCAAATTTAACAACAACAAAATTTACTTATAAGTTAGCTTCTATTTACTTTTTTTATAATAAAATATTTTGAGGGCTCAAGTGGGATCATTTAAAGTAGATATCTAATATTAGCTATTAGTATATCAATTAATATCAAATAAATAAATAAAATATCAAATGATCCCTTGATGATAAAAAATATTACACAGCCAATCAAATCTACAAAATGACACAGAGATTATTTTAGAATGTAATTTTTTTCTAATTTAGTAAAATCTCTAACTGTATTGCAACAAATATTTACCATATCATTCTCCTTTTATTGAATAGCATTGTAAATCCCCAGAAATAAATCCTTTTCTACAACAACTCTAATGATACTTCTTTGATTCTTTTTCAAGACCAACCTATTTTCAACTTATTACCAACTCAAACTTTCAAATTTCTTGGAATATACATTGACTATACTATTAACAATTGATACTCTATTTATAAAATAAGACAGGAATTTTGTACAGAATTAAATAGGCTCAACTATGCAAAGATTACTAAAAACTAGCAATTTACATTATCAACATGGTGCTATTTTCTCACTTGTACTACTACCTTACCAACATATTCTTATCCCAACCAAAGCCTAATATCTTATTCACTGTTATACCACTATAGTCAAATACAAAGCAAAACTATCTAGAGATATACCAAACTCCCTACTCTTTTACTCACACACTTATGCTCTGATGAATGCACATTAACTACAACAATTCTGTTTTATATCTATGCTTGAAAATATGCCCAACATCTCATTCTCTCCAACTACCTTTGCTATCTAACTACAATAGCTTTAAAATAATGCACTATTTAACACTTCTATACTATCTAACCCACCCCAATTTACTTACAAAAAATTCAAAATCTTTACAGCCCAACTTATACTCAACTTAAACAAATTGTAGCTACAATTTATACGTCTATCTAACCCCAACCCAATATTACTCTCGACACCAGACACATTAATTAATATTTTTTAAAAAAACTTGAACAATAGCACCCAAATAAAAAACTGCCTTAACCAACACAACATCCACACAATTAAAAAAATTCACTAATTATGACAAAACTAAAGTTTTTAACTAGAAAATTTTTCATTATAACATAAACAAAATCCCTTGGGGTCAAACCTTCAAATGGTTTACTATAATCATGAATACAATTAGTGAAATAGTCTCTCTAACTTTTACTCTTATTTACTCTAATCTTTTTACATAGACACCTGCAAATAACTCCTCTAAATAGATAATAACACCCCACTACATATTCGGAAAAATAACATTATCTCATGACAACATCTTCAAAATACAACACTGTAATCTAAACCCTACAATCAATATTCTTTCTTCTTGTGAACACTACCTTCTCCATAACTGTATAACTAAAAACACTTACTGTTTATTTTGAACCCAAAATTAGAAGCTTTCTAGTTCAAGTATTGTCAAAGCACACTTGGCATGAAAACCTAACTAACTTACTTACTCCACTACTAACTTCTAAAAACATAACAAAACCAGGACCCTGAAGAACTCTGATACAACTTAGATCTGAGTTTGTATAATGTTTATATAATTTTAGCAAAATAGATATATAAAATAGACCAAAATTTAAAAAATTTACTATATAAAAACACAATGTTTGATGAATTTCTATACAAAATTTCTTTTTTAGTTAACATATGAGTTATATTAGAGTTCTTTAAAGTTTTACAAAACTCTACCACTATATACTCTAGAACTATCTCTATTCATTCAACATGGTTCAAATATTTAACAACTATGCCGAACCTATATAAAACACTTATCTATCATTTTTTAGTGAAACTAACTTCTGTATACAACTAATAGTTAAACCTTCCAAGAGTACTTCACCCAAACTTACCTTAACAATCTTTTTAATCACCACAATATTACTATTACTATGCAATACAACACTTGGCCTAACCCTGCAAAAATGGTCAGCACTACACTATATATATTAATTACAATAATGTATAAATACAACTTGGCACAAGCAACTACTCTAATAAAACTTTTACTAACTCTCACAAATATTTCTCCAATGATACCCTATGAATTTACAAAAACAACAATATCTGTTATTTATTATCAATAAGAGTTACAATTCTTGCTAAAAACATATCTTTTACACTATGTACACACATTCAACCATTGTAACACAACCTCAAAGTTCAATCTTAAACATTAAAATTGATCTATTACTACTTATCTATAACACCTAAGTTTATTTAAACCCAAGTTAGGTTTATTTAAACCAAGTCAAGTTTATTTAAACTCAAAATAGGTTTAATTAAACCCAAACTTAAAGCAAAAAAAAAAAATTTAAACTTCAAATCCAGACAACACAGATTAGATTCTAAATGCTAATATTGTTGAGATCTAAAAATTAGCAAAAAATTAGAAACTCAAATCTGAGCAATGACTAGGTTCTAAAAGCTAATATTATTGAAGCCTAGAAATTAGCAAAAAATTAGAAACTTAAACCTAAACAATGACCAAGTTCTAAGTATTAATATAATTTAGATCTAAGTATTAGAAAAAAATTAAAAACTTGAACTTAAATTAATATCTAAGGTCTAAAAGCTAATAATATAAGCTAAAGAATTAGCAAAAAATTAGTAGCTCTAATCTGAGCAACAATTAAGTTCTAAGAGCTAATATAATTTAAATTTATAAATTAGAAAAATATTAGAAACTTGAACTTAGACAATGATCAAGTTCTAAGAGCTAATATCATTAAGGCTTAAGAATTAGCAAAAAATTTGAAACTTGAATCTGAGCAATAACTGGGTTCTAAGAGCTAATATAATTTAGACCTATAAATTAGCAAAAAATTAAAGACTTGACCCAGACAATGATCAGGTTCTAAAAGCTAAGATTATTGAGATTTAAGAATTAGCACAAAAATTCAAAGCTAAAACCTGGACAATTTTCTGTTCCTAGAACTAAAATAATTAATATTTAAGAATTAGCAAAAAATTATAAAATCAAACCTAGACAACAACAGGCTTTAAAAGCTAATATCATTGAGGTCTAAGAATTAGCAAAAAATTAAAAATTAATATCCAAATAATAACCAAGTTAACTAGTCTACACTCTAATAGTACACAGTTCCATATTACTAATTTTTTTATAAGCAAGATGTTTTTGTACGCATAAGCATACAAAAACATTCTTTTTTTAATTAGTGACAGAGAATTGCACTTTAGTATATTCTTAGGCCCACCATCTCCCCTATCAACCTGCCCTTTAAAATTGGCAAAATTCTACCTGCCACCTCTTCCACTCACCTACTTTTAAAAACCTGGGGCATTTTACAGGACCTTATCAGATCAGAGATTTAAAACTCTGATCAAGTGGCAAGGTCACGTGACTTTGCTTTTTGTGTTCTTGTGAAATTAACAAAAATTCAAACTTCACTGAATCGGAGTTTGAATTTTGTCTATAGATACTGGTGAAATTAATTTCACCAATTTCACCAATTTACTACCAATTTCACCAATAGTGGTAAAATTATTTCACCACATTTCACTATATTTCACCAGTATCTATAATTTTGTCAAATAGCTAAGTCACATGACCTTTGCACTTTGACGTCTTATGAAATTCAGATGGTCTACAAACACATACCAATTCACATGACTTTGTACATACTGAATATCACAAATTTTTCTTAAGGTTTGACCAAATTTTCTCAACAACTGTCTGATGGAATTCGATGAAAATTTTTTAATAAATTATACAAATTGGCAAAATTCATTTAAAAAAATTATCATTGAATTCCATTGAGTAGTTGTCAAGAAATTTTTATTCAAGTTAGGGAAAATTTCTGCAATCTTCTAAGAAAATAGCCATGGTATAAATTTTCTAAACTTTGAATGAATATTTCTCAACAACTATCTGATAGAATTCAATAAAAATTTTTTTAAATAAAGTTTATACAAAATTAGAGTTTATTTAAAAAAATATTAATCAAATTTTGATGAGTAATTGTCGAGAAATTTTTGGTTAAAGTTTGAGAAAATTTCTGCTACTATAAAAATATTTTTTTTCTAAATTTTGAATAAATGTTTTTCAACAACTATCTGATAGAATTCGATAAAAATTTTTTTAAATAAATTCTAATATTTTATAAAATTCATTTTAAAAAATTTTATTGAATTCTATTAGATAATTGTTGAAAAATTTTTTGTTCAAAGTTTAGAAAATTTATATCACAGCTATTTTCTTGGAAAACTGCAGAAAGTTTTCCTAACTTGAATGAAAATTTCTCGACAACTACTCAATGGAATTCGATGATAATTTTTTTAAAATGAGTACTAATAATTTGTATAATTTATTAAAAAAATTTTATCGAATTCCATTAGATAGTTGTTGAGAAAATTTGGTTAAAACTTAAAAAAAATTTATGATATTCAGTACGTGCAAAGTCATATGAATTGATATGTGTCTATAGACTGTTCGTATGAAATTTGATCAGTTATATGAAATACGAATCACATAATTCATGTAACATAATGTATATGATCGAAATTAAGTAAATTAAATTAAATAAATTAAATAAAAATTAAAATTAAAAATAAAATAAAAAATAAAAAAAACAAAATAAAAAACAATAATAATAAAAATTTAAAAAAAAATGTATAAAAACATATAAAAAATTTATAAAAAAATATAAAAATTATAAAAAATTATAAAAAATAAAAAAATAATAATAAAAAATTTAAAAAAATATAAAAAAATTAAAAAATTATAAAAATAATTAAAAATGGTTTTATTTTTTATTGAACCTGCAATATATTGCACTCCTAGTTATATTTCAAAATTTTACTAGAGTAACCCCTGTCATATGACTAACAAAAAATAATCATTATACAATTTTACCTAACCCTAATCTAAACCCTAACTCTAACCCTAACTTTAACCCTAACTCTAACTCTAGCTATATCTCAAAATTTTACTAGATAACTCTGTTGTGTAACTAAGTAAAAATGCTCCTCTCACAATTTTACTTAATCCTAAACCTAAATCTAACTCTAACACTAACACTAACACTAACTTTAACACTAATCCTAACACTAACTCTAATTTTTATAGAGGGTGCAATGTATTGCACCATGCAATAAATTATAAAATCCTTAAAAAATTATAATAAAAAATAAAAAAAAATCAAAAAATTATAATAAAAAATAAAAAAAAATTAAAAAATTAAAAATATTATAAAATATATATATATATAAAACAAAAAAAAAATTTAAAAAAATTATAAAAAATAAAAAATATATAAAAAAATATAAAAAAAATAAAAAAATATTTAAAAAAAATATTAAAAAATAAAAAATTATAAAAATAAAAAAAAAGCATTACAGTAGTTTTTGCTGCATTCTCTATTATAAAAAAGACATGTTATGATCTTAAATATTTAAATGAAAAATATGCATATTTATAGTTATTGTTATAAATACCTTTTTTAAAGGTGATATAGGCAATTTGTTTGCTATCCTTTTTACTCCTGTATAATTAATATAAATTTTGGGGTATGTAATTTAAAATATGTAAAATATATGTTAAATTAAACTTACTTTATAAGTTTAATTTATCCACAGAATAAAAAAAAATCCTTAACTAATAAGACATAAATCAGTAAAAAAGTTAATTTAACAAAACTTTTTCTTAATATGCATTCTTAACTAACCTGGTTTTTCACTTGCCAAATTTGAAATCTTATATACAACAATGCTCCTACCTATAATATAAGTATCAAGTTTTTTTTTTGTGTGATTTTATCATATTTATAAGTGCATCACTTTCATTATTAGGTAAATAAGATTTAATATTAAGTTGTTTAAAATAGAGACATGCTTTAGGAGTTAATGCATTTATAAATTCCAATATGTTCATATTAGTGAGATCTAACTTAACTCGTAATGCTTTTAATTGTAATATTTCTGATATAGCATTCAAGAATGTCGATACTGTTGGAAATATAAGTTGATCATTGATTAATAATCCTTTAAGATTTTTACTTCTTTAAAGAAATATTGTAATTAAAGATTCCATAATAATATTATATGCTAATGTCAACATTTTTTTATTATTATAATGTTCAATAAAACCTTCACATTTAAGCCACATCTCTACTCCAATTTCGGTTAAACTAGTATTAAGAATCTTTAAGAAAGTTCTATATTCAAATAATAGTTTTGAGGTGTTGAAAAGTGTTATACCAAATGAGAAAGTGGTTTCTTTTCTTCAAAAGATAATGTTAAAAGGTATGTTTATACAAAGTGATTTGAAAACGTTTCTTTGTAATAGATTGCTCTATAATATTGGTATTGCATTTAGACACCAATGACAATTAACAAGACAATATGAGAATAAACTTTTGCTATCATTTGCAAAATTATTAAAAATTGTGTAAATATACTCGTTCGGTATTTCTTTTATAGTAGGTAAGAAGTATTTGAATATATAGTATGTATGTTGTGTGGAAAATACTTATACAGTATTTTAAGTTAACAGTAAGTCAACAGATCGAAAAGACAACTAAGCAATGTTGCATTAGCAACTGATAATCACATAAGTGATTTCGGTTCTGACAAAAGAATCCAGTATATGCAAGGGAAAGATAAGTAAAAATTTAATAAATTACCAATTTTAGAATTTATAGCTTGAATACTAATATAACCAAAATTAGCAGGGAGCACATGACAATAGCATACAAATATAAAACAGGGGGAGCAACAAGCAGCACTACAGTAACTCTTCAAAAGGCGAAGAAATTTCACATCTTGCCTTACCCTCTCTCAGGTAGAATCTATGTAAAATCCTGTCATTTTGTGGCAACTTAAATGTCTCTTTATAGCCAGCTTGCATTATGCAGGCAGGAAACCACTGGCCAAGATCATGTAACTTAAAAGCTTCTGGCTAATAGTCAGCTAGCATTTATGCTAGCAGAAAACCACTAGCTAATACTAATTGTACATCAAACGTACTAATGTATGCTATATATCTCTGTCAATTATACATCAATTGCACTGATCTATGCTATATATCTCTTTCAATTATACATCAAACTCACTAATGTATGCTATATATCTCTTCAATTATATATCAAATGCACTGATGTATGCTATATATATCTTTAATAAAGTTTGAATATCCAGTACTATTAGTGCTGGAATGCATCCAACAATTATATCACATGTATATAGTTCTTTTTGAGATCAGAAATGTAACCTGAAAATCTTATACAGACCGCCTAATATATATTGGCACTTGATTACTTAATTTCTTTATTTGAAAATTTGATAATGATGATAATAAAATTTAATTTGCAATAAAAAATAATATTTAACCATTTTTATAAATTATGATATAAATTTCTAACAAATGTACTTAAAAAATAACTAGAAATACTTTTCTTTTTCTCTTTAATTGACTTATTTATGTAAATTTGCTTAGCATATTATAGTTATGTATATAGATTTATAGGATTTTCCTGAAATCAAATGCTAGCTTTAAAAATTAGATAAACCTTAGTTGTTGGATCATAGTGTAACTAGATGGTCAATCTAGACTTATTTGTTTGATTGAAATATTAATCTACTAAACTATTTCTATTTTGCCATGAAACTGAATTATGATTGACTGCTAAAATGCTTTAAACTTAACATAAGCTAAAATTTATTTAGAATGATAAGGCAAAATATGATTAGAGATAATATAAACTCTTTTTGTCTATCACTCGTACACAAATTTTTCACAGCTTAATTATTTTAAAACATCTTATAACTTTATTTTCTACTAAGTTAACCTCAGTTTCGCTACTAAATAAACTTATTTCTAACTAAAAAATATATATAATATTTGAATATCAAATTAAAAACTCTCAAAACTATTGAGAAACGGCTATTTGGCCTTTTTTTTTACATTTATTTTAATAACTTTAAAATGGCTATCTAAACACACTTCTGGAACTTGGAAAAACTTAAAGAGCTCACTATTCCTGTCATAACAAGCTAAATTTCAAGCTTGTAGACCTAAAACTGCCAGAAATACACTTGAAAAACCTCTCAAACTCCTCTAGATTTTTTTCTTTTTTTTTAAGGTTCCCTTTTACAAAAAACTCTATAGGCATTTTCCGTGCAATGCTAACTATTTTTAGATTATACTACTCACATTTTTTTAACTACTCAAAATTAGTAGTTCTTTATAAAATAAATTAATTTTTAATTAAAATTTAATATTTACAAAAGAGGAAATTTTTAACTAACACGAATAGTAAAGTTTGCACCTATTAAATTACAGTTACGCAACACAAGCCTATGCCACACTAGCCACAGTTATACAAGCCGCAGTTATACAAGTCACAGTATCTAGAAGATTCTATAGTGTAATATTGCACGAAACAAAAATTATACCATCTCGAAGATAATTATTACACTATCTCAAATTTACTATTATTTCTAAGCTACAATGCTAACCCCTACCAACAAACTAGCTACAATGCTAACCCCTACCAACAAACTAGCTGATACATTAGATCTTGATTATTTTCACTCGATTTGTAAAAATAGTAATAGTATCGCACTTTTTGAAGGAGAGAGAAAAGTCATATGAGACTGATTCCTCCTACACAAGCTCCAACAACTTGTATTACCAAAAGTACCAGAGCAACTAACAAAACTACCCATTTCTTCTGTGCACCCAACTCAACCTCTACCATTAAATATCTATGCAACAAATATTACACTAAATTTGTCTCTAACTTAAACAAAACCTACCAACTTTATACAAATTTCTTTGTAGTTAAAACTGGAAAAAATGCAAGCCCGCAAGATATCGAATTTATGGTGTTCTATTTGGGCCAAAAATGCAATTTTTGTAAAAATTGAAAAATTCGTAATTTGAAAATTAAAAAATTCAAAAATTTGAAAATTGAAAAATTTGAAAATTTGAAAATTTAAAAATTGAAAAATTTGAAAATTCGAAAATTGAAAAATCTGAAAATTCAAAAATTCAAAAATTTCAAAATTTAAAACTTCTAATTATAGGATAGATCTGCAGTTGCTTTTTTGATAGGTCTAAAATGTACCCCAAAATTAATTTACGTACTTAATGCGTTTATAGAATATACTAAGAGGCTATACCAATTTTTTAAAAATTTGAGCAAGGCTATATCAACAACCACTGGACCAAATTTGATAAATTTTTTTTTATTTGAATTCTATGAATTCATAGAATTTAAATAAAAAATAATTCATCAAATT
>CAJVPY010004974.1:0-11986 GCA_910591965.1 Dentiscutata erythropus | reverse complement strand
AATTACTCAAAAACGAAACACACGCATGAGATCGTACTGGTTCTGCGCTGCGTCACGCGCTGCGCAGCTACCCTTATGATGATTGATAGATGATAACAATAGATCTCAGGGTTATCAGTAATTGGTATATAAAGGTAGACAATACGAATCGGTTCTTCTTTTTCAATGAATAACGATTTTTATAGTGGGAACAGAAAATACCCAAGAAAAACTATTTAGAGATAACACATCTATTCGATTTTCAAAGGCTAAACTCAACTTTATTTCAATGTGACGAGGTCATTGCTTTTATACTTTTTACATTCATATCTACATTACAGGTTTTTACTCTGAACTCATTGTTAAAAAGTCAGATTTGAACGATCTGACAGTTCTGACCGATCTGTCAGGTCTTGCTGAAAAGTAATATCTATTTTAGTTGAAATATTTATTAAGTGCTATCGTATATAAAAAAAGAAATAATAGAATAATAATAATAAATAATAAATGGGACCGCTGCCCTTCGCAATCTACTAGGGTGGTAACTTTAACTAAATAAATTAAAACTATGTGAGCAAATTATGAAATTTCAGATTTTCACGTTACACGAATGAAAATCAATTCCACATTACATATTGATAAAATTACGTTTTCGTTTGGCATCTTTGCAAATTAATATATTTATCAAATTAATTACTTTAAAATGACGCAACTTATTGAAAACCCAAAGAATTACTTTGAATTTTTCACAAGTAACTTATTAAATGTTGGAGAATAAAGTACGCTTTTGGATTTTCTATTAACATATAAAATTGAACGTTCGTCTTATAAATAATTTAAATTTCATTAGTTAAAGTGAAAAAATAATTAGAATTTAGAGATGACCTTTGCGAAGAGTTTTCAATCAAAAAAAAAATTAGAAAATGTCAAGGTGGGTTCTTTAGAAATTTGTGCGTTATTTATTAATTAAATATATATCAATATGATATTTAATTTATTATAATTTCTGATCATAGTAAATTACTAATACGTATTGCTGACATAGTTTTGATTTACTTAGTTGAGCGTATGTATATGTTTCACATGCGCATATATGCACATTGCATATATTTAGCACAGCTTAACGTTACAGGATTACAGGAATGACAAAAAAATGCCAAGAACATACGCCACCTATCATTAGCCAATAACTAGTACTTAATGATAAACAAATATATCACCATGCAGGTTATTTTTTATTGACAATGGAATAGTGCATCACATTTTATAAACAGCATTTTTTTTAAGTTTGACCGTAAGAAAAAAATTTTATAAAAAAAATAATTTCATAAAAATTAGTGAAAAATGTCTCAAACAAATGACTTTCCACCTACATTAAGTCCACCAGTTTATATAATAATTTTCCATGCTCCTCTTTTCGCATTTATTTCTTTATCTCTCAAACCAATAACTAGTAAACGCCACACTTTCGTACTTTGTATTATAACCTTTGTTCAAGCACTAATTCCCTTCATATATCATGGAAGATATGAATCATTAATGCATTTCTTTGTAGCATTATTTACGACACTATACACATTCAAAATGATGGTATGGCTGAAAAAAAATTATCAATCTTCTATCGATTCAAAAATTAAAATTCCTTCATTCACCGCTTCTCTTTTCAATTGGCGTCCTACTGCGGTAACAATTCCTGATGAATCAAAATATCAAAGATACATTGATTCTATTAAAATTACAGATATTAATCAAGTGATAATTAATCACACAATCAAAGCTATTATAAAATATGTGATTTTAGATCTTATATCTGAATATTTAAGGATTAACAAACCAGAATTTATAGAAAGATCATATGGATTACGAGTTTTAGATTATCTTAGGACTGGACGTCCTTTTATTGAAACATATACCTTCTTTTATTGCATTCTTTTTATAATTCTTGCAATTGTAGGATTTTCAATATTTTGGAACGTTACTTGTATAATCTTTGGGATAATTTTAAAACCTTTATTATCTGACAGTGTTGATAAAAATCGAAAACGAGAAGAATCAAAATCTTTTAAGACAAAACTCAAAGAATGGTTAATTATCTCAATTTTCTATACAAAACCACTAATGGATAAACCATATTTTTCAACGGGACCTCGAGATTTATGGTCCAATCAATGGCATCAAATATTTTATCAAATTTTTATCGAACTTGGTTACCTTCCAGTCCGAAACTACTTTAAACACAGTATAACTCTTGGACGAATACTTGGAACATGTTCGGTTTTTTTGATAAGTGGATTATTTCATGATTATATAGCAATAGTTGCTTTTAGTCATTTTTCGCTGGATTATACTGCATTTTTTTTATTTCATGGATTTCTTTTAATTTTATGGGAGGCTGTTGAGTTTAATATTTTAGGAAGAGGAAGAGATTCTAAAGACAGTTTGGGAATTAAAGTTTTTAAGATGGCGTTGTTTTTACCGATTGCATCCTTTATTTTACCATTATTTGTGGAACCTTATGCTAATGGACTATATATTTATTCAACACTAGATATATATACGAATCTAACAAATTGGGTTAATAAAAATTTTCATGAGATACAATAAATAAATAGATAGATAGGTGGATGGATGGATAGATAGATATGCGCAATAAACGTTATCATATATTCATACTGATTTAATGTTTATTATTTCGTTGATCTAAAGATTTTTTCCTTTCAGTAAGATTATATCGAAACTTACGAATGAACTTTCAGTTGGTTATCTAGGGACACAGTGTCATAGCACGATTCCATAACTTTTCCAACAACAATGCTAACCCAATTTTCGTCTAAACATCAATATTTACATTAATAGAATGATTCGGTCATTACAAAATTATGCATGGTGAACTATGCGAACCCCGGGATTAGGGCTAAAAAAAAAATCTTTTGTTAATCAGTCAGACGTAATGTAGAACAAATGTTTATAACAAATAACTCAAATTTAGTCTATGAAACAGTTTTTATGTGTTATAAAAAAATTTCTTACATAAATAATACGAACATTAACATAATAGCAAACTTCCCTAAAAGCCCAAAATTTTACTAGAATTTTTTTTGTGAAATTACATTGAAGCTTACATTGTAAACCCGGTAGTGTTGGCATTAGGGATGGGCAATGTAGTAATTATGTAAACGATAGGTAAATTTTGACCCTTACATATTTTATCATTAAGAGTTATCGATTACAAATAAACTATAACTTATATCAATTATACAAAGAAACTATAAAATAAGTACATGCAAAATTGTTTATGTAATTTAATAAAATGACCAAATGTTTGAACATTAATAACTTATTAATAACTTATTTACGTATCAGTACAAAATCAAGTTGGCCTTTACCAAATTTGCAAATTCGACATTTGTTTCGTTGGTTCTACTGGCCATCTGTTAGGCCCTTTTGGCAAGCTTTCATTCGGTTAAAACTAATAAAAGGCTTAAAGTCAAATGTATATTTTGCAATCCTATATCTGGTTCTGCTGCAATAATGGGTTCTCATATTATTTCACCACAATGTAATATAAACTTACAAATGATCGTGCAACAAAAAAATAACATATATGTGGTGGCATATTGCACAAGAAGTAATTCACTTCATATTGTAGAAAATAGGCTTGATCAAATTATTCAAACTAATACAGCTATTCCAATGAAGTAGGTCTTGAAAATACTATAACGAATATTTAATGATATAGAAAATAATGGCAATAATTGGGAAGAACAATTTGAAGAAAATGTAATGCAAACGATTGAAAAAATTGATAATTTTAATACTAATAATCAATTTATATACAGTATAATGCAGCTGTAATTCAATCCTCTATTCAAGCTACGTATAATATTTAAGAAAGCCTTTATAAAACTGATAGATAATGTTTGTAGTAAATTAATCATTAATTGTATGCGATAAATTGAAATTTGCTGCTAAAAAATTTAAAATTCATTTATTTATTTTTTTTTTAAAAAAAAACGTGAAGTCTTATTTTTATTTGACGTATTAATTTTACCATAATATCTGTGCTATAAAGTGAATTATGGGGATATTATGCTGGATCCAGGGTTTGCAATGGAGCCAATGAACTCAAAAAATCTAGTATCCATTGGTTCCAGTCAAAGCTCCATTGGTTCCATTCGCAGCTCCATTGAGCAATCTTGGCCGGATCATAATCCTGGACACTAGAATTCCCGGGTCACATGTCACGTGCTTAACACCAGGTCAAGTTTTCTCACCCCGTAATTTTGTGTAATTTTGTGTAAGCAAACTAAAAACGTAGTGATATATCTCTAATTGGGAGTAGATATCAATTGATATAATCAGCATGAGTTTATAAATTTGGTGTTCGTAGGTAACCATCTTGCCGATTTTATCCAAAAAGGAAATTGTTTATTCAAATATTTTGTATGACTTGTACGTACAGTACGTATTATAATGTAATGTATTGTATTTGGTATTGATAAATGCGTAACTAGTTACGACATAAGCTTTAGTTAGCTAAAACCGTAATATCATGGGACGATTCTATTGCTTCACTAGCAAGTCACAAAAATTCATTTTTAGATTATATATTCGTCAAAATTCTCTTAGTTGAATGATTTACCTTGCGCGAAATATAGTATCGAATAGTTTTCATTATTTTGCACGAGTAAAATCTCTAGTTCAATCTTGTATCATTATCATGAAAACTTAAAAATCCTGGCAAATCAATATCTTAACAAAACATTGCCATGAAAATTTATCATCCTTGCCTGAAGGAATATTCACTTGTCGGAAGTTTCTAATAATTTACGCAAATAGTATTGTGGCAACAAATAATTGTTATTTTATTTATTATATGTAAATAAAAAGTTTTTCTTTTATCTTATTCGTGAGAAAAGCAAAATGGAGCAAGAAATAATCAGTGGACTAGTTCAATGTCTATGAATTAAAAAAGATATTATTTTATCCATAGTAGATACCAACCTGCAGTAGTACAAGGTCACATGAATTACATATAAGATATTGATCATACGATTAATGGCGTGACAAAAAATTTTACATGATCATATCATATGAACAAATAACATATAAATATCATTACATTTTCAGTAGGATCTAACTGCGTAGTTAATTATTAAATATCTGTTTCGTTAAAGATACTAAAAATGATTCCACGCCAATCGAGAAAATTATCTTTTTATGATGAATATGTTCAAATAGCACCAGTAAAAATTATTCCATGGATTCTAACTATTAACTACATACTTGTATTTGCGATTTTCGTGGTTTTTAATACCCTTGGTATGTTACATGATCCATTAAACCGTTTGCAAATTTACTTGTAAATTGTTATGATTATTTCATTGAATTATAATAAATTTAATTTATCTTACTGCATACTTCAAACTCTATCCATGACGATAATAGAACATTTTAAGAAAAAATCTAAAAATTAATTTTATTTCTATATATATGCAGATTTTAACTCGGATAAAATATTATACGAAGAAAACAATCGTAAAAACAATACCGATCTATATGGAAAATATGGCTATGATTAGTATGAATTTTTTTCTCCCATTTTCTTGTCTAAGTTCCAATACTAAATAGTGTATCAAATATTTTATAGTAAATTGTCATCTGTTAGTGAAATTACTTTTTTTATTTATTGTTGCTATTTTTACGGAATTTTCTGCCTTGCATATGTACAATGGAATTGGCATAATTTAAAATATATATTTATAATCAACATGTAATTACAATTATTGTTTTTTTAATATAAAGTTTATAAATTTTAATATTTATAAATACTAATTATTATTTCTTTGTCATAGATTGGGAGCTTGCATTACTTTACCGCTTGTGCTTCCATATTTACAAGATAAAATTGTTGGTCCTGAACATCAAATAATTTCATGTAATCATATTGATGCTTCGGAATTATGGTTAAAAAATTGGTGTACTTTCCATAAACTTCGTATTATATTATCATGGCTATTTATACTTATATGGTTTATAACTTATCCAATTTATTTATTTATCATATTAGTAACCTTAGGTAAAAGATTTTATAAATTTTTAAATTTATGGACTACTTATCAATATCAATATAGAAAGGGTTTATTCTTAACGTGGTTAGGAAAAAGAAAAGAAAAATCAATGCAACAAAATGAAATAGTAACTGATAATAAGAATGTTAAGGAAGATACAACCAATAATATTAAAATAGTTATAGTTCAATAAATTATAAATTAAAATATCCAAACTCAACTTTTTAGCAACTTTGCAAATACTATATAGTTATTGGATGTAGCCAACAATGTAATTGTATTTAATTAAAATAAAATTAATACACACTCAATGTATTTTTTAATATACTGTTTAGTTTATAATTATTTTTATTTATTTTATTTTGCTCCAATTATTATAGTAGACGTTTATCTAATAGATTGGAAAATACATAAAGACCCTCTTACTTCTTGAAGAATAGTAAGTAATATTTTAGAAGTGATCGATAATAAAAATGAGTTCCGTTTTTATGCAAAATACATCCTTTATAAAAATATATGCAAGTATCCAAGTGTGTGAATTCATGATATTCCTACCTATGTAATTGATTAGAATACAAATTAAATAAACAGAATTCACAATTTTTAAAATAAACAAACAATTCTAAAAACCAGCATGCCATCTGAATATTTGAACGAAGCCATCTTTCACGTTTTGTGATTAAAAAAAACCGTTCTAAATTGTTCTAACTGCTTAATTTATGACATGTAATATTTAAACCAAATAAAGAAAAATTAAAGAAAAAATCAAAGAGAAAATCGCATATTCTCAAAACTTTATTTCATAATAAAATATAGTTTCAATTAAAATATTCAAAAAAAATTATTCAAGTAAATTTATAGCCTTTAATTATTTTTTATCAAGAGGATAAAAGTAATTCATCGATCAGGGTAGCGTTTGAGCCTCTGCTAATGCTTTTCTAGTATTAAAAATAGCATTTTTGCAAAAAGTTTGATTATTGTCTCCCTCCTTCCATGTCATAAACAATGAGAAAAAGATGCCATTTAGAATAGAAAAGGTGCATATATAAATCTCAAAAAAATACAGTGTAGTTTAAATAATTTAAAAAGGTTAGATTAGCATTTAAATATAAAACCTTATCTGATGCTTTTTCTCCTTCATAATCAAGATTACTATTACTAAGATCCAAAGAAGTCAGAGTAACGTTTTTTGTGAAGAGCTTTACCTCCCGCAAAACCATGTTGATTATAAGAAATATTTAAAGATGTCAAAGTGTTATACTTGCAAAGAGCTTCTGAAATGCAATATTATTGTATCTAAGATTCAAATAAATCAGATTAGTGTTTTGCAAAGACTTCTGCTAATGCTTTACGACCCTTGAAGTTGATTATTAGAAATATTTAAAGATGAGTTGTGTTTATATAAAGAGCTTTTGCTAACGACTTCTTTCCTCAAAACCAAGTTTATTGTTTTTAAGATTCAAAGAAATTAATATTTTTGCAAAGCGCCTATGCTAATACTTTTTCTTCTTTGGGACCAATTTGATTATCAAAAAAATCTAAAAAGTCAGTCAAAGTATTGTTTATGTCAAATGCATCTGATAATGATTTCGCTCCTCTAAAATTAAAATAAAATCTTTTAGAAATATTAAAAGATGTCAGAACATTATTCGCACAAAGAAATTTCAATAAAGCATTTCCTCCTTAAGAATAAAGCATATTGTCTATATGATTTGAAGAAGTTAAAGTAGTGAAATTGCAAAGAGCCTCTACTAACACATTCCATCCTCTGGAATCAATAATAAGAAAGTTCTAAAAAATCTATAGTGGTATTTATACAAAGGGCCTCTTCTAAAATTCTAATGCTTTATAATCCAAATAATGAGATAATTTATAAAGTTTTTACTTGTTAGCATAAACATTGCAATCAAAGAACAAACTATAACCTCCAACTGAGATTCATGAGCTTCATGTCTTTTACATTTAAGCCAATATTCTTGTATATTCAAATAATAAATTTTGATAGGAATTAATGGTACTTGTTCTTTAGCATTTAATTTAAAAAGATGAACATTTATAACAACTCTAAAAGTAAAAGTAGGCTTACTCCGTAATTTTGGTATAGTAATTCTACACTATTGACGGTTTACAAGAAGGCATGAAAATAAGCTTCTATAATCGAGCTTATTAAACATTTTAAAAAAAACATTTGTTAGTTAACGATTTCATTTTAAGAAAATTTGATGTGGTGAAGTGCTGTAACTACTTATTTCTGCAAGTGATACAAACTAAAGAAACTATTTTTGCGGTAAGGAAATGGTTTCATCAATGGTTTCGTTTGACGAAGCTTTGACGATCGATGAAACTGCTCGTAACTGCTGACGATTAATGAAACTTTTTGACAGCATTGATTTGATAATAAAATATAAAATACAGCTGACCCTCTTTTGACGAGCTTCTTAATGATGACCTCTGGATATTCTGATTCTTAAAATTTTCAAAATTGTTGTTATTTTATTACGAAAGCATAGTAAATTTTTATTAACAACAAACTTTTTTTTTATTAAATCATCAGTTCATTGTAAAAAAGTCAAAGATTACTCAGCATTTAACTGATCAAATTAGACCAAATTTTTTTATTTTAATTCTATAAACTTATAAAATTAAAATAAAAAAATTGGTTGAATTTTAGCAGGTAAGTGCCAAATAGTCTTTGTTCAAAGTTTAGATACTTATAAAAAAGATGCTGTGGCTAATGTTTTTTAAAAAAACTTTGTAAACTTTCTCAACAACAACCTATTTTAATTCTACAAGCCTACTGAATTAAAATAAAAAAAAAATTATCAGATTTGAATTAATGGTTGTTGAGAAATTGGTGTTTAAAGTTAAAAAAAAAATAATTTACCCCAATTTTTTGGTTTTTTCTAAGATATTTGAATATTTTCTAAAACATTTAGTGAAGATTCCTCAAGAATATATATATATTAAGTACTGTACTGAAGAATATTTAGTACTGTACTGTACGAAATTTTAATAAATAATAATACAGTACATAGTACCGTACTGTACTATATCAAGTATTATAAAAAAATGAGAATACAGTACATTTCTTATAGTGTAGTAAAATATTATTAGCGAATTTAGTATTGTATTGTACGAAGCATAATCATAGTTCAAAGAAAAGTACAATACATAGAATAATATATGTAATAATGTTGTCTTGCAAATTAGACTACAACGATCATTGTCGTTATCAATATAATTATTAATCAAAATTTTTTTTTCGTTTTATATTTGGTTTATTTGTATTATTTGAAACATATGAACATACAATAATAAAAAAAATGAGTTGCTCGTTTAATACAAGTTCATTTACAATTAATTCTGATAATGAATGGGATTCCGATTCATTAAGTGAGGATGCTCAAGATCCTGATAATCCATTCACGGTATAATTTATATTTATTATTTTAAAACTAGAGAATGAATATTTAGAAGTTTAATATTTTTAAATATAGTGGGATTTTAATGATCAAATTTATGAAGAATCATCTGATGAAATTCAAGAAATTGAAACGGTAATATTGTGAATTAAATATAATTTATTAATTTTTAATTTAATAAGAATTAAATTTTAATTTCTATAGCTGCAGCTAATTAAGTTAGGCAAAGCAAATGCCGAAATTATAACTAATATAAAATATCGATTGGAATTTGAAGAGTATCCAGAAATATTAGAAAATGGAGTTGCTTGTATTTACAACATAACTGGCATGGATATTGAAAAAGCTAAAGAGATTTTTGATCTCAAAAATATCCAATATTCATATAAGGATGGAACTGTCCGTGAAGGCATTTACTGTTCTTTTTTACAAACAAAGTTTATAAAGAGACACAAAACTGCAATAGTGTTAAAATGTGTCAATTTGCAGCTCCAGAGTTAGTATCAATGACCCACTCATCAGTAGATTTTAATGATAATATATTCAAAAAAGTATTTGATTCGAATGAATTATGTATCATTAGATACCAATACTTTGAATATATAATATATTATTTATTATATATTGATATATTATTTTAAATACAACTAATAATATATAATTATTAATAATTAAAATTTTAGTATTTTTGCTTCAGTGCACAAAATTTCATGTAAATTTATAAATTCTATTACTGGACTACAATGTACCGGAAAGCCAAAACTCGAAAAGCATTATCAGGTTTATATTATGCATATATATATTTTGTATATTATATTTTATTTATATAATTTACAGTATTTCTAAATATTTATATAATTTATAGCGAAATGATGATTTATCTGAACCTACTTACTTTATTGGATGCAAAGACTTTAAAAAAAATGAACGAGGTCATCGATATTTAAGCTTATTAGGACGAATCAATATTGAATATTTAAAAAGACTATTTCGAGAATATACATATTACAATGATGGAGTAGCAAATGAGGTATATAGATTTTAAATAACTTAATTAAATTAATAATTATATATAAATTAATATATATATTTGATTAATATTTTAGAATACAATTTCAGTTCAGAATTGTTATACAGTTCATCCATTTAGTGCACATGCAAAAAAATGCCGTAAGAATATTTATTTATATATTTATTTTATATGAATAAACTATTAATTAATGTTTATTATATATATAGCTTATATTCATATTTCCGAAGACAACCAAGTATCTCAAGGGTTAATTCAAAAAAAATCTGGATGTCCTGTAAGATTTTGGCATTATGTGCCTGAAGATCTTGAAAAATATCCATATATAATAATTATATCATGATATATACATAATCATCCACCACCACCTCCACCAGTTGCAATCCAGAATAATTTAAAGGATATAATTGCAAGTGAAGATATTTTAGATTTAACAGCTAGAAGATTAATTGCACGTATATATTAATTTTAATTTTAATTTACACTATTTTATAAATTTATTAATTATTAATCATTTTAATTATTAGGTTCTTCAATACAACATTTTCTTAAGGGAGTTTCACTTCCAGAATTACATCCAGCATTAAATAATATGTCAAAAATTAATCATATGATTATGACAAAATGTTGTGAAGAGCACTCATATGATCAAGATATTATGGGAGTTGCTTATATGCTTTTAAAGCAAAATCAAGAAAATGATACTAATCCTTATATTAGATCTATTCGTAAGTATTTAATTATTATATAATTTGTTTGAAAATATTATATATATATATTAATATAATATTATTAGGTTTTTTTGATAATGGCCAATATTTAATTTTATGTGGTCATAAAAATCAAATGAAATATTTAGCAGATTCATTGTATATTGGTGTACATGGCCCAATTAATGAATGGGAAGTTTGTGCTTATGTTGAAAAATATCAAAAAAGTAGATATAAGTTTAATTTTATTTTAATATTTTATATATTAAATAATAATTATTTTTTTTATAAAGCTTTAATATTTGCACGTGCTTTTACTATTCTTCAATCAGCAAACACATATGAAAAACTCTTTGAAGAACTTTTACATGTGTTGAGCAAGATAGTGAGCGCCCAATTCAATTTCATCATATTCATGGAATGGAATTGGGTGTATTTTAGCTGATGAACATCATGGCCAAGCATTAGGTATATTAGTTATTATTTTAATTTTAATTTTTAATTTTTAAAATTTTTAAATTTTTTATAGGACTAGGTCAGTATTTAGCGGCAAAATTTCCAATATTTAATACAATGGAACATTTAGAAAGAATTTATAAATTATGTACAGTTCACTTTAAAAGATAAATTTTTTTTTTTTTTTTTTTTTTATATTGCCAACGTAGAAACTTTATTAGTCATAATAAACGCCTTACAAAACAATTGTATATACAGTTTCTAATTACATTTGTGCTACTATTACTAGTCACCCAATGTGGCATTATACTCCTTAAT
>CAJVPY010004973.1:0-11987 GCA_910591965.1 Dentiscutata erythropus | reverse complement strand
ACAGAAATGTAGTCTAGCTAAAAATCTATCAATTTGTCAGAGGGTTTTTTGATTTAATTTTTTTTAAAAAAGTTATAGCAATTTGAAGTTTTACTAATAAAGAGTGGATGTCTTTTACTGTCCGGTACTGTAGGAAAAGATAAAAAAAGCAAAAAAAAAAGAATAGGATAGTCTTGATAGACATACCCAAAGAAAAAAAAAAAAATACATTATTATAACTCGTGTTAGATGAGTATAAAAAAAATAACAAATACAATATTTGTATATCTTTGTTGTAAGCTTCGCCTTAACATTCGATTTTTCTTCTGACCTTTTGATCAACTCTGAATAACTATGTCTTGCCTGTTCTAATTCGTATCTCAAGTCAGGTGCTGCTGCTATCCGTAGACCTATATCTCAAGCCACTTGCTGCCATTATTAGAGGTTCTATGCCAGGGCCCAATCCTAATACACCGTATCTGTAAAACACATGGCTGTAATTCATTAGATTGTCCGAATTTAGAAAGTAAACAATGTCGATCTTTTGGAGGGGTAAGCCAAATTTCCCACTTTTTTGAAAAAATTTGGAAGACTGATAGAGAAGCAAGAGTAAGTAAAAAGAAGAACCACTTATCTAAGTAAAAGAGTGCAGCTTGGAAAAACTAAAATTTTGTTGTATCCCCTGTATGTTTTTTTTGTTAACAGTTGAGTAGTTTTGTCAATGAAGTTGGGCTTTGCCCATACTCCACCAAGATTTTATATACAAGGGTGCCACCTCTGGGTTTATTGTTACCTTGCTAGTTAACTTGTATAGTAACACTCCTGGCTTGCATACCAAATGTCTTTTAGAGGAGTCCTGCAGAGTAAATGTTGACCTTTAGACAAACCACTATATCAACCACAACTCTCCAACAAAAATTTGTTTTTCTGTTAGTGGGAAATTTTTGGTTTAAGTGATTATTGGAAAGAGTGAATGAGTCATATAAAGAGTTGTATATTGAAATACTTTATATAGCTTATTATTAATCTTTTTAATATTATATTAGTTTTAATTGATAACAAAATTAAATTGAGATTTTAGAACTGACAAATTATTATAATATAATTATAGTATTTCTATAAATCTTTTTTAACTATAATTATAACAATACTAAAAAAATAATTATATTATATATATATATTATAGTAAAAATAAACTAAATTTATACTTTTTATTTTTATTTTATTTGTATAAATTAGTTAAAGATAATAGCTTTAAAATTACATATTAAAAACTTTTTATTTACTGCACTATAACTAATATCCTCTTTTTATTAAAACACTAAATTAAAAATATTTAATTAGCAAAATATTCTAATCTTAACTATAAAGTTGAAAATACTTAATTAGCAAAACATACTAATTCTAACTATAAGATTAAAAATATTTAATTAGCAAACCACTTTAACTTTAACTATGAGGTTCTAATATAACCTCTCAAAAGTAGGTTAAGATTCTGTAGTCTAGTAGTCTAAATACCTAACTCTTTATAAACAAGTTTCAGGTTCAAGTTTTAGTAGATATAATTTCTATAAATATTTGAATATATTTATATATAAGAAGTTCAAGTAAGTATATATTTAGAATATGAATTTTCAGAAAGAAGTCCAGTACAGAGTAATAGTACTATATACTAGAGAATAGTTTTAAAAACTGTTGTAAGTCTAGAGCAAATAAATTATCAAATATGTTATGCATCAAAAATATAACTTTAGTCTATATAAGACAGACATTTTTTTCAAAGTTATGTTTTGATTTTTATTACTATAATGTATTAATATCATAACTTTTAATGTATCAAAAAATATAACTTTTGATATATTTTACTTATTTAAAATATATCATTCACTATGCTTCAGACAATAACAAGCAAATATTATAAAAGGTTCTATTATAAGATGTATATATAAATTTTCAGTTGATATAGATAGTACTAACAACTCTAAGGCAATATTAGAATTTTGTTTAAAAGAATAACTAAGTAGTAACTAGAATTAAAATATGAATAAAATAGTAAAATATATAGAGACTTGTAGTAAAAAATTAGCCTTACCAAATATAAAACATTTTTGATATCTAATTTAGAAAAGAACAAACTTCTATAGAAAGTTGGTTAAAACTTGTAGTATATATAAAAACCCAAATTAGCTAAAAGCACCAGGCTAGAAATCTAATAATATATAAACAAGATAAGAATACTAGCAAATTTAAACACCAAGCAACTACTATAAATTACTATATACAAAACCCAAGTTGCTTATATTTTACTAATTTTAAATCCTATAATAAACTCATATTACTAAAGAAAAACTTTGAAGAGTATATATGTTTTGTATTTATAATAGACAATCTATATAATTAATATAAAAGTGTTACAAATATAAAAGCTATTACTAATAGTAGATATACTAATAATATAACTATGTCTATCAAATCTCTACTAATATATAGAAGTATTTGTTATTTTTTTTATTTTTATTTTTATTTTTTCCTTTAATAACTACATATTAAAATTTTATTAAATATATATTGCTTAAAATTAAGCTATTTAAAAGTTATATTAGACTAAAATTTGGCTATCTCTTAAAAATTGGTTACTGTACTGATGTTGGCCACTATATTCTACATATGATGAGACATATTTTAAGATATAATTTAGTCTGAGATCAGCTCTCATTCTATCAGAACTTTTTTTTCTCTTTAAATTCTTCCTCTTTCTTAAGAAGCATGAGATAAAAAAGAAAGTTTAAACAAAGAAGTTATAAAAATAATTAGAAAAAGAAAAAAACAAAGACAAAAAAAAAAAAAACATAAGACTCTATTATAATCCATATATAGCTGATAAAAATTATATAACAAATACAATATTTGTATCTCTTTCCCATAAAGCTTTGTCTTAATGTTAGTTTACTTTTCAACCTTTCTATCAACTCTGAATAGCTTTGTTATCTATTATCTGAGAATCTGTATCTCAAGCCACCTGCTACTATAATTAGAATTTTTAAACCAAGTTTTATAAAGTAGCACTATATCTGTTTATAAACAATCATGTAGTTGCATTCTGCTAATCTGTCCAAATTTGGAAAGTAAATAATGCTAATCTTTTAAAGAGATAAGCCAAATCTCTACTTTTTATTAAAAATTTTTTAGAAAACTAGCAAGAATATGAGAAAAAGTAAAAAAGAAACTACTTGACTTAGTAAAAGGAGTGTGGCTTGAGAAAATTATTTTTTGTTGTTTTCTCTGTATTCTTCTTTGAAGTAACAATTTAGAAGCTTCATTGACAAAGCTAGACAAACTACACTCTACCAAGATTTTTTATACAAAGGCACCTTCTGTTAATTATTCTGTATAATAACACTTTTGGCTTGCATGCCAAATGTTACCTTTAAAGAAGTTCTGTAAAGTAAATGTTAACTTCTAAACAAACCACTATATAGACCACAAGTTTCTAACAAAATTTTGATTTTTCTATTAGTAAAAATTTTTGGTTCAAGTGATTGTTGAAAAGAGTTTGATGTTTTTTTTGAAGTATCTGTTATCAAAAATTGGTAATATATATAATATATATATAACATTAAAAAACTAGAGCTATGCTAAATACAATTAAATTCAGCATTGTTATAACCTTGGTTTAACCAAATTTTAAGATTACAAGGCTCTCAAGAGAGTACTAAATATGGTATTTGTATGTAATAAGTATAAGAGATATAATGAATATAAAAAAAAGCAATAAGCATAAATTAGGATTTAGTAGTTAAAATCCAAATAATATATGATGCAAAATATAGAATACTCTAGTAGGTTTAGATTGCAAATTGTTTAATCATTTTAAGTTTTCTGCACTTATAAAAATATGTATATATCACATAATATATATATATAGTATATACTGTTGAACCTCCCCAAACTGATATGCATAGTGAACAAATTTTGTATCAGTATTGAGAGATTATTAGTTTTGAAAACATTATAAACTATTAGATTTATATAATAGAACAGACTTGGTAGACTAAATTTCTATCAGATTTAACAGGTTATCAGTTTTAAAAGGATCGATTTTGGGAGGTTCAACAGTATATAATAATAAAGCTATGAGATGTGACTATTGTGAGATTTTACTGTATCTTTTTATATATATTTTAAATGCCTTATATTTCTGATCGACAATTACATATTAAAATATAAATAGCATATATTTTGAAATACTAATAGAATAAAATTATAATAGTACCCATAGATATACGGCTAATATTCTTGAAAAAGAAGTCAAGGAAACAATTGTATTAGATCGATATCTTACTATTCGTGAAAAAACTATCAAGTTTTATGATTTTTTCTCAAGTTCTTTTCTTTAGTGGTTTGTTTAAAAGTTTTTTGGAAGGCATATTAAATGTGAGGGACTAACATGAGGTTCCAACGTGAGGTCAATTAGTATTTTTTGTGATTACTAATCATTGACGGACTTTAAATACTAATTGACCTCACGTTGGAACCAACCTCATGTTGGCCCCTCACATTTAAATATTGATAATTCGTATGTAATATTAGTTAAGAATTTAAAAAAAATTTTAAGCGATAATTTGTAGTTCATTGATTTATTACGACAGTATAAATGTATCATCAAAAAAAAAGGTTACTCATTTTATCTCCGAATAACTTCTATTTCTTTAAAATTTCAAAGCAGAAATAGGACATTTTTGTACCCTACTTATTTTTGAAATAAGTTAATTATGAATCACCCTATTATATTTCAACTATACATTATATATATATATATATTATATATATGCGTGAATCGACCCGATTCAGCCCTGGATGGGAATCTTGTGGATTATTTTGGAAGAACTAAGGTTTTAGGGTTAGTGTTTAGGGTTAAAGTTTATAATAAAAAATTTTTATAATTCGTACCAAAATTACAAAATTCTATCCGGGACTGCCCTGATTCTGAATCGGGGCAGATTCCAATTCGGGGTACAACATATATTTTACAAGAAAAACAAAAACTGTTGTAAATTCAAAGCCTTTTAATGCTAATTAAAGCCAATCATTTGTAATATAGATCACATAATCAGGCATACAAGACAGATCTAATGTTTCAAATCAAACCAAAAAATGCAATCGATTAGCTGGCCAAAATTTTTTAAAAAAACTAACTAAAAATAGATTATAAACAACTAACCAATTAATCGATTCAATTGATCAATTGATTAGTCAATTAATCAATTATTGCAGTTTGCAAAACTATCGCTAAGTAAAATTTGCATAACAAAAAAAAAAAAAAGTGATGACTTCTGATTTCCGATTTTTTTATTGCGCTTTATACCTCTGCAGATTACAATGTCATGTGAAAATCAGAGATTCTAAAGATTTTAAGAGCCTTGGCAATTTCAAATAAATATAAAATTAACTAATCAAAACTATGAATTAATAGATAATTTAGAATCTCAGGAATTTTTCCTCGATCATTACAAAAACCAAGGATCAAATCTTTTTGCAAAATGCTAATCATATGTATATCAATTAATATTATTATACATTTATATAGTATACATTTTTTTAAAAAAATCTTTTCTAATGGTCATCTCAGAACATGCTTTGGATACACACAGTGACTTTTTTGTACAACTTCTAAACTTATTATAACGATATTTCCAACAAAAAAAATTATACTAAAGCTTCTTATGCTTTTACTTTGAAATTTCATGATTTTTTCAGTAATAAACAAATTAATTTTCTATAGTTATAAGATTGAATTTGGTGCAACCTTTAAATTTTGCTCATTATGCAATAGTAAAATGTGAGGGACCAACATCAACGTGAGGTCAATTGGTATTTTTTGTGATTACAAACCATTGGCGGACTTTAAATACTAATTGACCTCATGTTCGAACCAACCACATGCTGGTCCCTCACAAATGATTAAAGCGCATTGCAAAATTATGTAACCTCATGATTTTTGTGATGATGAAGAGAAAATTTCAGAGATTCTAAATTGTTTAATAATTAATATTTTCGATCAGTTATATTTATTTGATTCTTAAAATCCACAGAATCTCCGATTTTCATGATCTGCAAATTTTGCAATTAACTAATCAATTGGTTGGTATATATATATCAAAATAGCATGAATATAAATTTAAAATTTTGACTAAAATCTCTAATTATAATGTTTGATATTTCTACAATAACAATTAAACTTCGGTCTTGAAAATATTCATGATATAATAATTAAATAAGTCTAATAAATTTATCATAAAGGTCATAAATTTTAACAATATATAGAGATAGTAAAAAAAACAGTTTTCTCACCTGTTTAAAACATGGGACTATTAAAGTCCGAATACTGATTTAATAATGTTTACCTGTTTTTTAATTACGTAATAAAAAACATTTATCATTTCTAAATATATATCTATAATATTAAATTTAAAAAAATAAGCATATTACTAAATAATCACAAATATTTTGCTATTTTGCAAAATCAAAATGGTTTAAACAAAATGTGTTTCAGAGTATATTTTACATTTCTTAGTTTAGCTATATAAAAACCAATCGATTAATTATTGTAAATCGACTAGTTGATTAATAAAACTATCAATTGCTTAGTTGTCAACTTAATCAACTTGGAACACTACTAGACAGATCTCCACAGTAGTGTTATCCGACTAAGTGATATTGTACTACTATTTATTATATACCCGAAAATGTTCCGCTGCACTCCGGACAATGAAATATTTATAAATTGTATTATGCTTGTATACCCGGGATTAAATTAAAAATTTTTATACCTAAAATTGGTCAAGGTATATAAAATTTTATAGATACGTAGTATATATATAGTTTATTATCTGTTATGGCAAGTAATAATTTGCAGTATGAACAACCAATCAAAATCGTAATTGTAAACATACTGACATCAAGTTTTCTATAGCTCTATATGCCATAATATTTTCGGCCATTCGGATAACCAATACTGTCTTTTAAAGAAGAAGCTATTTGAAACCGATAATCCGGTCATACTAAAACCGATAGATCCGACCAGTGACTTATGAATTTTTTTTTTTTTAAAAAAAAAAAAAACTTAATACCAACACGTATTAAATAAAAAAGCGTACTTTTTTGGTTAAAAAATTAATATTATACGGGTGTGATTATCTTATACAAATCTGTATATTTGTGGCTTAGTAAGTATGTCATAAATAATCATAAATGATATTTTTATTAATGCATCATACCCAAAAAAGTCCAAAGGGTAATGGTGGAATGCAATTAAACTACGAATCCTAAATCATTTGTTCCCTGCCGGAATCCCATTATCATTGCATTAAGATATTTTACCCTCAGTCCATATATGTGTCAAAAAGCAAATCTGTTAAGATAAACCAATTTACCAATAGCCAATAACGAATATTATTAAGTATTCTAATTATAGATTTCTTGTAATATACAATACAGTATTTCAATGCAAATAATGTAGTATATTACGTGTACAAAATAAAAGAAATATCAAATAGAATTATTTGTTTCCAAGTGATGGTCTTGAGATTTTATTACGGGGGGATTTTCATAACGATAGTTTTAAAAAAGGATTTCCATGATCAGTTGATACGGGAAATGAAATAACTCTTTTCATTTACTCCTTGTAGATCAACTAAGATTTGGGGGGAGAAGTCTAAATTTTAACTATAATACACCTGGGGCCAAAATTATAAATGCTGTATCCAAATGTAAAATTTCTACGGTGTAACCATGCGCATTCATAATTTTGTGCCCTAATAGCGTAAACAAAAAAAAAATAAAAATAAATGCTAAATTTTGTAAAATATAAAGAGGGTAACAAATTTATTTATTTTGTTCTCGTAACTTTTGCCTAACATTCTTTTGTAAATCTTGATATTTTGGCGTATCTCAAGCAACAATAACAAAAAAACTTTTTTTTTAAATCTTATTTCTTGCTTGCGATATTTAATAATGACTGCGGCAACATCATCCCCCTTTCTCGATGTTAATAGACCTTCACTCGGCGACTCAAGAAAAAGGAGCCTGAGTCTTCAACCACCATCATTTAATGCCTCTAGAAGAAGAAGTGTTAGTCCTCAACCTATATCGTCTAGTAGAGGAAGAAGTGTGAGTCCTCAACCATTATCCTACCGTAAACATCAAGACACGACTAAAAAAGTTGTTGATCAAATATTGGGAATTTTCTTGCATTCACAACGTACTGGAAAAGCTGATAATCAACTTACTGAACTCATCTTGGATACTATCAAAAAATTTAATTGTGGTGCACCAAAAATTCTTGATTGGCTGTCACACAATCAAAATAAGTTAGAATATAAAACACTCCTTGGATACTTTTACTTACATGATATAGGCACAGAAATAGATACGAGAAAGGCTTACAATCTTTACCTTGCTGCCGCGAAAAAAGACTATCCTATTGCTCAATATTTACTTGGTGAATGGTAATTTTTGACTATACTTTCTTTGTCAAAATAATTCTGTCATTGATTATTATAAATTTAATAATTTAATTTAATTTATGTAAACAGTTACGCCTCAGGTTTAGGAACAAAAACTGATGATAATATGTCATTTCAATGGTATCAAAAAGCCGCCGAAGGAGGATCTACAAACGGAATTGTTTGGGCAGGATATTGTTACGAATTCGGCAAAGGAGTCGGCAAAGATAGTCACAAAGCTTTCAGCTATTATAAAAAAGCAATGAAACAAGGAAATGTGGTTGGAATGCATTTCCTTGGGGATTGTTATGAAAAAGGAACAGGGGTACAAAAAAACTTAGATCAAGCAATTTTTTATTATTCTAAGGCAGCTGAACTTGGTCACGAAGGTTCACGAGTCGTACTAAATAAACTATTAAAAGCATCTTCGTCACAAAGTAAGGTTGCCACCCAAGATTCCGCATAAATTTGTTTTTTTAATGATTTTAGTAGTTCATTATATAAAATTTAATAATACATTCATGTAAATTTTTTTTTTTTTTTTTTATATCCTGGCATTTTTTTATAATCATTTTTACTTTACAATTGTTGATTTGTGTATATGCAACTTTAATTTATTATTATGTCTACTTTAATCTGCTTTAAATTTTAAATAAAATAATACATTTTTTAATAGTTATCGTTATATCAGATACATGAGGTAACTATATCGATATTGTGCCGGCCTGGCAGATATCACAACGATTACGTAAAATTAAAATGCACTAGCCAAGGTGGGTCACGAGTCTATTGCACAACGTTCTAGGAGAACGCAATTTGTAATATTGCTTCTTATATATATATTAATATTAATTTAAATCGTAATAAGCAATAATTAATACGTAACAGGTAAAGGGATAAACAATACAGCAATAAATGATTTTCATCTATAACTGGAATATTCTAGAATTTACAATATCGTGGAGGTTTACTTTAGAAAACGTGATGATGATGTTTTATTATTACGTACAGTACGTACAGTACTATTTTTACTACTACTACCAAAAAAAACTACATTAGATTTTTATTCTGAGACTTAACATCTTCATTCTATATCATTCTATATTATTTTTTTCATGTCAATTCCTCCTATTAGCTGAAAATATTTTACATTACAGCTATTTTGAAAACTGGTGGGACACACGAAAAATAATCAAAATTTGTACTGTAAAAATACTAAGATGAATTGAAGTCAAATATATATTTTTTTATTTTTAATAAAAGAATAGAAGCATAACAAAATTATTATAAAGTTCTTATTTTATTTGATTAAAGGATTAAATATAAAAAATCCCGTAATTTGTAAGCTTTTTTTAGCTCATACTTAAATCTAATTAGTGCCTGCATTCTAAGTAGACTATTTAATAATTACATATCCACGGATATTTGGAATTACTCTTTAACTATAAATAACTTTTGATTCACTGGTCCGCTTTGAATAATTTTACCATCAAAATGACCGTCTCAATGAGATGAATTCAAAATCATTAAAATCCAAACATGGAAGTTAAGGATTTATGTTACTTCGGGTGTTTTAGGATTGATTAAGCCAATCCTAAAACACCCGAAGTGACACAAATCCTTAACTATCTCAGGTCCCATGATTGGATTTTAATGATTTTGGACTCGCATTGAGACGGTCATTTTGATGGTAAAATTATCCAAATTGGACCAGTGAATCAAAAGTTATTTATAATTAAAGATTTTGATAAATATCCGTGGATATGATTTATAATATCCATTATTAAAAAATTTTTTTTTTTGACTTTTGTTATATTTATAGTTATAAGTATGCAATAATTACAAATATTCGTAATAATTTTATGAATGTTCATAATTAAGTATAGATATGCACAGGTTGAAATAAAGTATATCAAATAAATATTATAGAAATATCAAGTTCTGATTTTTTCTGATTTTTGGCGCCTGTCGTGACAACAACAAAGATATATCGGGAGTTGATAGAACCATCAGTAAACTATCGGATACTTGATAGATCTATCGCTATCAAGTATCTGATAGCTTACTTATAGTCTTTGTTTTTGTCACGATAGGCGCCAAAAATCAGAAAAAATTAGATACTGAGATTTTTCTATAATACAAGTTGAATGATGGCTAATCGGGTACAAATCAGGTGTCTAATTTTAAGCTGGTTACTACCCGATTACTACCCTATTGATATCAACTAATCGGGTAATAATCAGCTTAAATTAGACACCTGATTTGTGCTCTATTTTCGACCTGAGTTGATACTAGAGTTGCAGTACCGATGGTGAAGCTAGAGTTATAGATAAAGCTAATCTTCAACGGTGCACCGATGGTGCACCAGTTTCCTGGTGAAATTAACTAATTTCACCTGGAACTATGGTGTTTTACACCTATGTATTTATTACCTCAAAAACTGGCTAATTAATCAATGCAAGATGTTCTAAGTAAAAGTACTCTACGCCCCTAAATACTAACACTAACATAAAAATTTTGGGATGAAAATTTTTATATTCAAAACTTAGAAAAATCTATAAAACATATGATAGGTGCAAAACCAACTTAGGTGCGTTTTATAATAAATGTAGTTTATTTTATATATCTTTTTTTTGAAAATTATCATCCTGTAATGTACTACCATCAATAGAAATCCTTAACTTTCGGAGACCATATCTCGATAAATTTAGAAGCTATCTTGATGATTTAATAGTCAAAGAAAGTAGGTCTGAATTTTAAAATTTCTATAACAGTTCTGAGAATATCGAACATCGTATGTCTGACAGCCAACCGATTTTTGACGCGTATTTCCACCTGTTGGAAGGAAATCTGTTCCGATAAGCTTAAATACTTTTTTGATAGAAGTATCGGATATCCAAAATCGGCTAGCTGATTCTCAAAGAAATGTTATATTTTATTTAATTAAAAAATAATAAATAATTATTTTTGAAAATAGCAAAATCTTGTAAGATGGAGCCTTTGCAGTAGAAAGCACTCTTTCCCTGAAATAATTTTGCATAAGCTAAAATTTTCAATTAATGAATGAAAACCATAATTGGCTGAGAAGTCAATCATAGTTAAAAAAAACCGAGCTTGGCAACTATTTGTTTTTTTTCAGTTACTTTGATTGGCTGAAATTTAAAATTTCCATTTCGCACAGTAAAAGAAACATCTCTATCACTAGCAAGACAATCTAAATAACGAATTTTTGATTAACCCGGATCAGACCGAACCAGAGATGTGATAATTTCGGACAATTTGGACAATTGGACATGTTCAATTGTCCAAATAATTTAAATGGACATAGGAAAATTTTTTTATTGGACTATCTTAGATACCGTACGGCACTGACTACAGTACCCCCTTGCTATAATACCCCCGATATAAAAGACCCGGGTACAATTCACGGGTACAATTCACGGGTTTGCATTTGTGATTATGGAATAATACCCGGGTATAATATAAATTTCACTTATTATAATA
>CAJVPY010004972.1:0-11988 GCA_910591965.1 Dentiscutata erythropus | reverse complement strand
GCGGCCAAAATTATATTAATAAAAAATTTCTATTTTGAGCAAAAATCGGGCGTTACTTTTGTTGGCTACTGTACATACGCACATACAATAACGACGATAATTTAACCAATCAACTAAAATATTTTTATATGTGCAGACCGGATGTCGATTTAATTCGGGTTTAAATTCGAAGCACCTGATCTTGAAATCCGATTGGTCAAATTTACTGGAGTTTGTTACTTGACTGGTTAGAACATGACTTTGTTGATAACAAACGAACCTGTGTAGGCAATAAGTAAATTATCCAATAAAAATTTTTTGAGACAATACCGTAAAACTCATCCCAATAATAAAATTTAAATTTCATCAAATAAACTTTAATTTTACGTTCCGGTGATCATTAGATTGATCAGTCACTATCACAGGAATCTGCATGTTATCGATTTTCAAATAGCTAGTGAATAAGCACCCCCCAATTAAAAAATGGTGCTTATTTTCCAAGTTTCTAAGTTTTAAGTCAATCAAGAGTCGGCTAAAGCTTACAACATTAATTTTGAACTTTCATATGATTCTGCAATCAACGAGATACCATAAACAATAACGATAAAATCACATTCAAAAAAAACCGTAAAAGGAAAGACATATAAATCACAATTACGTATCAGCCTTTGAGATCATTTGATCTCGCAATGATGATTGTCTCGTCACTTCGCTGATAAATTTATCAAATTTAATAAATATCTGCTCCAAAATAGCGAAACCCTCAGAAGTTATCAAAATAATACGCAAATTTATTTGAAATTACTCTGTACGTTCGTACATCATCACCACTATATTTACTTGGTCCAGTAAATTCAAATATTCCATACAAGACAATAATATTCTTGAGAATATGAACTTGAGAAAGGAAGCACGACAATATTTTAGACAAGGCCAATTTTTCGAAGCATTAGAACTTTTTGAAGAAATCATCGAAAACCATTTGTATAATGCTGAGGATCAAAAAATTGCTTCAACGTGGGATCTTTCTGGAAAATGTGGATTGGAAAATTTAAGTAATTTAATAAAGGCACTTCGCAAGAACTCCACGTTGACTTCTTTGGATCTTAGTTTCAATGCACTTGAATTAGAAGGCGGAAAAGCATTAGCAAATGTACTTTGCGAGAATACCATGTTGACTTCTTTGGAATTTAGAGAAAATGATCTTGGATCAGTGGGGGGAAAAGCATTTGCAAGTGCATTATGCAAGAATACTACACTGACTTCTTTAAATCTTGATGAAAATGATCTTGGATCAAGAGGGGGGAAAGCGTTAGCAGATGCGCTTTGTAAGAACATCTCGCTAACTTCTTTGAGTCTTGAGCGTAATAACATTGGACCAGAAGGGGGGAGAGCATTAGCAAATGCACTTTGCAAGAACAATGCTCTGAAAGATTTGTATCTTAACTTTAATAATCTTGGATTAGAAGGGGGGTTAGGATTGGCGTATGCACTTTACAAAAACACAGCGCTGACATCTTTAGATCTTACTCATAATAATCTTGGATCAGAAGGAGTAAAAGCATTAGCAAATGCACTTTGCGAAAACACCACACTGATTTCTTTGGATCTTAGTGGAAATGAAATTGGATTAAAAGAAGGCAAAGAGTTGGCAAATGCACTTCGCAAGAACACCATTCTAACTTCTTTACATCTTAATTATAATAATCTTGGATCAGAAGGAGTAAAAGAATTAGCAAGCGCGCTCTACGAGAATACTACGCTTACTTCTTTGAATCTTGTTGGGAATTATATTGGGTCAGAAGGAGGAAAAGCGTTAGCAAATGTACTTGGCAATAATATCACACTGACTTATCTAGGTCTTAGCGAAAATAAACTTGGATCAGAAGGTGTAAAAATATTAGCAAATGCACTTTGCAAGAACACCGCGCTGACTTTTTTGGGTCTTTGCGACAATCAAATGGGATCAGAAGGTGGAAAAGCATTAGCGAATGCACTTTGCAAGAACAATACTTTGAAAGATTTGTATCTTAGTTATAATAATTTTGGATTCGAAGGGGGAAAAGCATTAGCAGATTCACTTTGCAAGAACAATAGTCTAAGAGATTTGAACATCCAAAAGAATAATCTTGGATCAAAAGGAGGAAAAGCAGTTGCAAATGCACTTTGCAAAAATACCACGCTGACTTCTTTAAATCTTGATGAGAATAATCTTGGAGCAGAAGGTGGAAAAGCATTAGCAAGTGCACTTTGTAAGAACACTACGTTGACTGAATTGATGCTTGGAGAGAATAATATTGGATTAGAAGGAGGCAAAGCATTAGCAGACGCACTCTGTGAGAACGCCACGTTGACTTTTTTGATTCTTCAAAATAATGAACTTGGATTAGGAGGAGGAAAAGCATTAGCGAATGCACTTTGCCAGAATACGACCTTGACTTATTTGGATATTTGGGGTAATAATATTGGTTCAGAAGGAGGAAAATTATTAGCAAATGCACTTTACAATAATATCACTCTAACTTCTATGAACTATTGGAATAATGATTTTGGATTAGAAGGAGAAAAGGCATTGGAAGATGCACTTTACGAGAATTCTACATTGAATTTTTATTCTTGATTAAAATTCTCTTGAATCAAAAGAAGCAAAAACATTAGTAAATGCACTATATAAGAACAATACTCTGAAAATTTATCTTGTTAATTAAATACTAATAAAATGATGGCGTCTTAAGCTGGGCCTTAATTATTAGCCTTTAAGCTTTGGATTGCCCTTAACTTTAATAAGATCAGCATGCTTTCTATTATAAATTTTGGTTTAATATCCTAATCTATAAAAAAAAATAAATAAATAAAGATTTGTACGAACTCTTGAACTTTAAACCAAAGGTACTTAGCAAGTTTCTAAAATAATTTGTGGCAACGTAATTTATTATTATTACTGTAACAATGGAACTCGGAGAATTCTACTGCGTCACTAATTGGAGATTTTACTGCATCACTTGTTCCGAATTTTTTGGTTTGAGTCTAAACTACGGGCAATTACGGAAGTTGTCGAAAATCTTGGAAATTTACATATAGACGAAACTAGTATCACCTAGATTTCAGACGAAATATTTCAGTTTCGCTCAAACTTTAGTTGCAATTTCTAATGTTTCAGGCGAAATATTTTTTTTTTTATTCCGAAATATTATTGAAATTATCAAACAAAAAATAGAAAAATAATTTTTTCTTTAACGTAGCAAATGGTCCTTTGCCCACAACTGTTTTTTTTTAGAAACTATACATCAAGAAGTAATTATTACGCATAACATTGATTAACTAATAAAATATCAGAAAACAGTTATTTTCTCGATGGCTAATGCGAAATTAGGCAATAAAATGAAATTTTAAATGTTCATTTACTATACTCTCAAAATCGATTCTATCAAATTCGGTAACCTGACAAAATTGATAGAAATTAATCTAACAAGTTCGTTCCCACTATATACAGTAAATCTAATAGTTTACAATGTTTTCAAAATCTGATAACTTTTCAATACGAATACAACTCTATTTACCATGCATTTCGGTTCTAAGAGGTTCAACAGTATTTAAAGCAATTCTTTTATTGGGACACTTGAAGAACAAAGAACCCAGTGAACATCACATTACACGAAATCATAGCACTAAACAAATTAGCCTAAACTAATCTGTCGCCTAACCCTAACGCTAACCCAACGTAGCCCCTGTATTACCAAAAGTATATACGTACGTACGTACGTGTACGATATTTGATATTAACTTAGGATACACTTCACTTCACATATAACGCATGAATCGTGTTATAAGAATTCATTTTAAATATATCAATTATTAAACATTTTATCTGATTCGATCATTATATTTTACTTACTAAGATAAAAAAAAGGTAGTCTAATTAATTATCATTATTTTAAAAAAACTTTTTTGATTGATAAAATTTTATCTCAAGCAAGTCGCAGGAGTGATATTTTCGTCATATTAAACGAAGTATCATGAATTAGACTCAGAAAGGTATTCAAATCGTTTAATTTATCAGTTACAGAACAATTCATGTAGAAGGTCGTCTAAAGCCAGATAGTTTCTTAAATTGATTACTAGCAAATTTGTAAATTAAAAATCATGTGATGCACACGTATAAATTACGGCTTTAGACGATCCCTTATGGAGGAAATATATTCAAATATTACATTTACTGGTAATATACGTAAACCGAATTCAAAATTACATATATAACGAATTCTTTACTCGAATTGTTGCCACATAAAAAAAATTTTTTTTATGGCTTCCTAATTTTTTTTTTTTTTTATATTAATGAAGTTAAAATCATCTATGTTGGAAGGTCGTGTAAGTATAGGAATATGTGAACTATATGAACTTATCATTTTATTTGAATAATAATATAGTTTCATCATCTGCTCTAATGTATTAGCCACAATGCATAATCGCAATTGGAAAAACTGGCAACGGAAAAAGCTTTACAGGAACTATTTTTGGTGCACGAGATGCGATAGTCGGAAATTCGTCAAGCTCTCAAACAACCAAAGTTACAGTTTATGATATCGGTGATAGCAACTTTTACGTTGATACTCCAGGTTTTGATGATTCTGATGAGGCCAAGAGCGATGATGATATTGCGCGTTTGATTTTTCGTACTCTTTTGGATGAAGAGATATATAGTATAACAACGATCTTATGGTTTGTAGCGACCGGCATCAAAGCAACAGCTTCGTTTAAAAGAGAAGCGAGGTTTATAGAATCACTAGCAAAAGATCATGATGGCAATGTTTGGGACAATACTATAATAGTTACTAAAGGTGACAAAATTGAAAATGGCCCTCGAGAAGCAGCTAAAGAAATAGCAAAGAGTGAATATGACATGAAAAAAAAAAGAAGTAGTCAATTGCCAGATAAAAATGATTTGCTCATAAAAACTCGTGACTTTGCGATTCTATTATTTGAAAGCCTTGAGAGTACAAGTGTTTATGTTGAAAATAAGTTTACAAGCGATCATTTAAATAAATACAACATATTTAAAAGATCTGAACCTGATCGAATTCTTGCAAAATATAATGCACTAATGAAAGAACATCCTGCGAACCCGATAAAAATAAATTTCAGAAAAGTAAAATGTTCGAATTGTCCTGAAGAAACTGATCCAAGATTAGCGATTCCAGAGTGCCATTTAGAAGCAGAATCGTTTCATTCAGAGACAACTAAAACTCATTTACATAATATTATACGCGCACACCCGAACATTCTTGAAGAATATCATCCCGATTCTTTAAAAACTTACCATCCTGGTTCTAATATGTTTGTACATACTGATACACCTATCGACAGTCAAGTCAATTTTGTTCAGTGTGTTATTCGTTTTACTACATTAGGGATTATTAACCCTATGACTCCCGGATACTGGAAATGCTGTGAAAAAGACCTGAGCTCACGCGGATGTATGAAAGTTTATTCCTGCTGCAAAAAATATAATGATGGTTGTTGTAACAAATATAAGTGTTGTGATGGAAATATTTACAGCAAAGGGTGTAAAAAACGATATCGTTGCTGCAATGGATTTCGCGCAAGTGAAGGATGTCAATATATATATGACGTGTGCAAGCATAAAGCTGGAGAACAACCTTGTTGTACTATTTGCAAAGACTGTAATCAAACATTAGACAAAAATGGGTGTAAAATGAGATGCAGAAATTGCAAAGGATCTCAAAGCATGAAAGGGTGTATCAAAACAGAACATACTTTTAATTTCTCTTAGTTTTAGATTTTCTTCTGTACATAATCAATATGCAATAATATATGTGTTTTTTTTTAGATTATTTTTTAACACAAACTAATATTCGAGACAGTATGGTCTAATGTTTTTGTACTATTGTTCAATAAAAATTGTATTAAATATTTTAAATTCGTTTTAAACTATGGAATTGTCTTTTTAAAATTCACATTGTTATTATTTATTAATAGAATACAAAATTTTGGTAAAAGCATATTATATTCAAATGGAAAAATTCAGAATAACTTCAGTAGTCATATTTGTAGCATTACGTTTGATCTCTTGAAATATAGATAACTATTATATAACGCATTATTAAAATTTATTATTGGTGCATCTCTCGCGGGAGACGTATCTCACATTTGTTAGCCAATAGCCGCAATTTATTTAACATAACACGATCAGGAAAGTTCAAAAACAACCGTCTGTTTGAAAAAAAAGTTGGATCTTTTACAAAAAGAAACGCATAAGTAACCTCTTTTCGTGCTCTGACAGAAGTATTTCTCGAGAAAATTTACTATTTCTCTCTAACCCTAATATAAACAATCCCCAACATAAACAAAATTTAAGGAGATGCGTCTCCCACGAGAGATGCCTATGAATTTCTCATTTATTATAGAATAAAAATATATAAATTAATTACAAAATTATAATTTAAATTTTTTTTTAATTTTACATACATTTTGATACACAGATATATTAATTAACACTTGAGTCAGGTTTCTTTTGATTTACATACAACTTTATAGCGAACTGATAATTCTGAAGGAAGAGTTCATTTTATGACTCTACAACAATTACTCTACTTAGCTAATATAATCAAAAAATTTACGCTTATTATAACGACACTTTACAGAGTCGATCGTATATCGATCGTACCTGTACTAAGCATCTGATCATGTACGCACATATATGCGCAATAAATTTACTAGTCAAAATGTATTAAATATTTTATAATAATCATTGTTGAATTATAATCTAATACATAAATGATTAGTAATAATTTTCTTTTTTTGAACCCGAAACACAATTGTTGCGGGACGCCGTTGGCGTTCTACACAATTTTCTATTTTAATTAATATCTTTCTAAATAATCGTTTCTTTTTTTTTGATTCTAACGTTAATCGTTACGGTATTTGTGCAGTGCTTGAACTGCCACGTACATACGTATATACCCAGGCGTCTGAAGTGTCTGAAGTTACGCCTGATTAAAATTAAGTCCCCGAAATTAGTGTCAGTTCTAGGTAAGTGGCACAACATTTACACTATGTCGATATTGACTATTATTTCTATATTCGGGAGACAAAAAAGCTTTGGATTCTAGATCATGTACGTACGTACATACATAAGCAGAATCATATTTGTGTGTTCTGCTGCAGGCATTTATTATTAATTACGCTTTATAATATCCAACTGTAATACTGTAATTCTTAGTCACGAGTTCAAAAATTGCTAGTCTATTTGAGAAATATTTTATTAACTATATGCTTTGTGTGCGTTGTTCAGAAATAGTTATTTGTAAAATTTCTGCATCCAGTGACCATAATCGGCAGTTAATCATCTATTGTGTTCGAATGCTTATTCATTATTGAATAATGTAGTACAACCTACAATAAAAATATTTAAGTTTCACGATTTTTAAAAATGCATTCTAATTTAGATTTTTAAAAAATTTTATTTTAAAATGTCTAATGAAGAAGAATTACAAAGCATTCATAATAACCTAACTTCAGAGTGTGAAATGGGTTTAAACTTATTTTTTACCAAAGTTTCTAATGATATTACCAATAGTTTACAGATATCACATTTATCTTTAGATGATATTAACCCGTCACAAAATTTTATAAATCAAAATATTAAAGAAATATGTAAGTTACACGAAGAAGAAGAAATAAAGGGAAATAATGCTATATCATTTCTTAACCTAATAGAACAAATTCTTATAAATAACCAACTAAAACCAGAGTATTTAATAAATTGGTGCCTAACTAATGAAACAAATCATATTATACAAAACATTCTTGGACATTGTTATCTACTTGGAAAATGGGTTAAAAAAGATAAACAAAAAGCATTTACTTATTATCAAAAATCTGCTGATATGGGAAGTCCAACTGGAACACATAATATTGGAAGTTGTTATTTACTTGAAATTGGTGTTGAAATAGATAAACAAAAAGCTTTCTCTTATTATCAAAAATCTGCTGATATGAAAAACCCTTTTGGAATAAATAGTCTTGGTGATTGTTATAGAGATGGAATTGGGACAAAAAAAGATGAACATAAAGCATTTACCTATTATAATAAATCGGTTGAATTAGGACATGCCCTCGGTATATATAATGTTGGTTATTGTTATCAAAACGGAATTGGTATCGAAAAAGATGAACGTAAGGCATTCGATTATTATCAAAAATCTGCTGATATGGGAAATTCCAATGGAATTATTTCACTTGCTCATTGTTATGAAAAAGGAATTGGGGTAAAAAAAGATAGACATAAAGCATTTATTTATTGTAAAAAATCTGCCGATACTGGCCATGCCGATGGAACATATAGCCTTGGTTATTATTATCAAAATGGAATTGGTGTCGAAAAAGATTTATCTAAAGCATTTATTTATTATCAAAAATCTGCTATGATGGGTGATGCTGAAGGAATGTCTTGGGTTGGCATTTGTTATAAAAATGGAACTGGAATTAAAAAAGATGAACATAAAGCATTTATAAATTTTCAAAAATCTGCTGATATGTGCAATTTTAGTGGATTATATTATCTTGGTTATTGCTATCAAAATGGAATTGGTGTTGAGAAGGATGAATTTAAGGCATTTACTTACTATCAAAAATCTGCTAAACTAGAGTATGCAGTTGGTATAAATCAAATTGGTTACTGTTATCAAAAAGGAATTGGAGTTGGAAGGGATGAATATAAAGCATTCGTTAATTATCAAAAATCCGCTGATATGGGCAATACTAGTGGGATATATAATCTTGGATATTGTTATCAAAATGGAATTGGAGTTGAAAGAGATAAGCAAAAGGCATTTACTAATTATCAAAAATCTGCCAATATGGGAAATATTAATGGAATATCTCAATTAGGTTACTGTTATCTTTATGGAGTTGGTGTTAAAATAGATGAAGATAAGGCATTTGATTATTTTCAAAAATCAGCAGAGTTAAAAATTACCAATAAAATATAAATATACATATTTCTACAGTAAAAATTATATATTATTAATACAGTTTTTACTATATATTTAAATACTGTACGTATAAAAATAATTTAATAAATTTCTATATTTGTTAGTAATCATGTGATTGCGAAAATAATTTCGTTAGATATTAACGATAGCCTTTTTTTTAGAATTTTAATGTCTTTATCACACATTTAGATGTTAAATATTTTAATTAAAAACCTAATTAGATTCATAAGTTAGTTAACAAATAAATAGGCGAAAAGTATATTCAACTATTATTTTGATATTCTGCGGTTTCAAAGATCACGATTTAATTAGTAATTCCTATGTAGTCGCGAAGTAACCTAATTTATACTTTCGAATATAAAGATACCAACTTAAATTTGATCTATGCAGCATATATAGCACCAATAATACATTAATACGTATTGTTTTTTGATACTTTTAAACTGAATTTAAGATTTATCTTATTCGGTGTCCGTTTTAGATGTTTTGAGTTTTTTCAAAGACATTATATATTCAGGAGAAGGTTTGGAAGCAGAGTATAATGGATTAGGTTTAGAAGGCTGTATGAATGGAATTGTGTTTGGTAGGGAAATATTATTGAGGTCGGAAAGTTGTTTTGGAGTAAGTCTAAATTATATTATGAGTTAATTAACAAAAAGGAACAAATACAATTTATAAAATAAAACATAAAAAATTCTACAATGCTATGCATACTTAAATTCCAATGCCCCTATGATCTCCTCCAAAAATTCCAAGTTTCTTGCAGCTGCTATTACTGAAGTGATTCCTGGCTGTTGAAGAGTCCAATTAATTGCAACCTATCAATTTATAAAAGCGTATTGGTATAAATGGCGAAAAAATTAATTCGTTAATATAAATACTTCGGAAGGTGTTCTTCCAGCTTCGTTGGCAACTTGAACAACTTCTTCAAGAATCCTCCAATTTTTCTCTTCCTTAGCATACTCAGTAACGGTCTTCTTAGTTGGAAAGTCGATATCAGAAGCAAGAAATTCTTTAGTATATCGGTTAGTTAAGAATCTATGTTTTAAAGAGAATACGAATAAAATTTGAAAAATAGTTTTTTAATAAATTAATAGAGGAAAAATTAGAAAGAATTACTCGAGAATAATATAACAATGTAGATAAATGACCCAGAAGAAATGATATTATATGGAACAACACCGATCTATTTTATATACAGTATAACGTTATTATAGTTGTCACTTGATTATACACTTATGAAGAAGAATTTAACCAACATTATGCTTCAAGCACATAGGCTGTAGATCGAACTCAAACGAACGATCGGTCATGCTATATTGCGTTGACAATGCGACAAATTGACTATTTGAATTGAAAAGTAAGATAAGTAATTAATGTATATAAAGTATTAGAACATACTCCACTTACCTCCACCCACGAAGGCGAGAGATCACATTTGCCTCGCTAACAACCCATGCTGGTGTATTATTTATTGCAATATATAGTACCTATTTGATATATATCATTTATATGCATATATATAAATTGCTCGGTGTACACACGTACCTTGCCACTTCGAACCACATCATCTAATCCACTTAACATGTTTTCAACACTATTATTGTAATCAATATGTGTGTACAAAATGTCAATATAACCAACTCCCAACCGTTTCAGACTAGCACTTAGATTTTCAATCAGACTTTTTCTGTTCGGACTGCCTTATAATTTTTGAAGGACGTGAAGATGTAAGTTTATCGTTATAAAAATAAGTGAGCTTAATTTAATTAATGTTCATGCTAACCCAAATTAGGGTCCTTTGAATCTTGAACCTTCGGATGAGCTAAAGATATTAACAGAATTAGAATAAAATTTTAATACGTAAAAAAATCATAAGAATAGTCAAGTGAAACCCACTTGTATATTTTGTAGAAACTATGACTTTTGAACGTTTTTCGGCTATATATTGTCCTAATATGCGTTCACTCTAGAAGCCATAATGGTGAAGTTATTTAAAAATCGTAGTAAATATTGCAAAACAAAGAATTTATATAACCGACTTCTCCATTTCCAAAATTTGAAGTATCTAAGATAGTGTTGAATTATTTATGATTTTCGGAATTTTAATCAAAGACAAATTATACTTGTTATTTATGATTAATAATTTTATTCAATACTTACCAAAAAAATTTCCACCAAGCTCATAATACTTATCAAATATTTGTTTAGACATTAAAATATCATCATCGGCCTTATCCTTTTCTCAAATGAAAAATTTTATGTTTTATAAACATTTGAATAAATCAAATCATAATATTCCTGAGTATAAAAACCTTACTTGCTGTCCAAATGTCTAATATAATTAAATGAAAGTAACCATTAATTAATTAATTTCAATTTTGAAAGTAAGACATCTACTTTCGTTCATTTATTACAATGTATTTTATCATTCTATATTTTCATTTTAACATATAAATAATAACTCTTTTAACTAAGAGTAATTTCTCATTTTGTCATATGCTTCAGACAGAATAATCAAATCATCGACTTAATATTAATTTTACCGATAAATAGACTAAAAAAGCAACTAATGATTAAATCGCAATAAAATAATAATTTACCATTGTTCCGAGGCATAATGGAGAGACTTTTAGTCCACTCAAACCTAGTGGAACGTAATTATTGATTGTAGTTAAAGCCTCTTGGGCCTGAGAAGTCTCGGTCATCATATAATTTTTATCGAAATTTTGTTCAAATTTTTAAGTTCTAACTCATTATTCATTTAACACTAATCTTAATATTTATTACTTGGTTGCACTTAGCATTAGAGGTGCAGGCATGTTGTGGTATTGCTACGTCAATGGCATCCACTTATTTGTAAACCTCTAAAAAGGAAATGGCCAATCGGAAAACGTAAAATGTGATGATCCCGGACCTCAGCCCGACACGTGAGCAAAGCGAAGAAAAACACTGAAAAAGAGAAAATACTCAAAAACTAGTGTTTAAATCGACC
>CAJVPY010004971.1:0-11990 GCA_910591965.1 Dentiscutata erythropus | reverse complement strand
TAGTATAGTATTAAATTGAAAATGAATTTTGAGTATGATGAATTTATAGAAAGTCGACTAAGCCGATCTTTGAAAAAATTGATTGACTTAGCCGACTAAGTCGACTAATGTGCTATCGACTACAAACACTACCGTAGGTCGACTATATTAATTAGACAATATTCTTTTATTTCGAAATAACGCACATGGGCGTATTCGAAATAACGCGCAGGTCAAATTAATTAACTCACGTACGCAAAAGTGTGCGCATGTAAAAAAATAAACACTGAGATGGACGTTATTTCGCGCTTATACGGTAACAGTAATATGATAGAAACCTATCGACTCGCAGCTCCACGATCGGTTCCAAAGTTTGAGCCGAGCCGTTTTTAGAGCCGATGCTTTATTAGCGTTAGTAGGCCTGGAGCTGAGCCGTTAACCGGCTCGGCTCGAGTCGTTCGCATCACTAGCGACGTAGCGACGGGGACCACATAGATTTGCATATACAGTATCTGTATATTGATTGATATATCGGAAACTTAATCGACACCACGCGGGTGTACATATGTAAATAAATTGTAATAAACAAATAATGATGTCTCGGTAAATTTAATTTTCGGCCGAAAATTATATTATTGTAACTCATTTTTATCCGAAAATTTTTTGTCAATAAAAAATACAAGCCGACAAACATCCCCAAACTTTATATGGCCTGCCCATTTCTTGCATAGAGCAGGGTCCTACTATAATGGGGGTGGTCTAAAAAATAAGCATTGGTAAAATGCTCTGGCAAGTGAAAGATGTTTAATTTCCTTTTAAGAGTTTGTATTACCTGCATGGTTAGTAAACCCATGGACCCTAATTTCTTTTACGGAAAATGATTTAAAAAAAATGCATCTGAATTTCATTGAATATTTTATCTTTGCTTGTAAAAAAAGTAAAAATGAGTCAAATTTTCGTTAGTTTAGGCCTTTTTATATTGCTAGGACTTTTATTTTTCAGTTTTCCCAAAGAATTTGGTGATGCGCCTCAGCAAGATATTTCGCGCTTTACAGGATATGAAGCATGGCATCCTAAAGTAATCGGTCAGTATATATGACCATATGTTTATTTAATGGTGAGAGAAAGGAAATCTGATAATTTTGCAACCTCATTTCGTCATTTCATCATATAGGTTACAGTTTCCAAATGTCAGATGCGATGACTTTTTTTGCTTTTATTACGACGGGAGCTGCCGCTTATCTGTCACTAAAATGGACCGAAAAGCCGCCACCTAACAAAAGATATGCTTCGCACTTAATAAAAAATGGTGTTAAAGTGTCCACATTAGCATTCAATCGAGTCATTGCATACTACATTGCAATAACCTTTATCTGTGTGGCCGCCTATATGATACTGGATGTTGGCAAATTATGGTCTGCAACTGGTGTTTTACATAATGTATTTGAAATTGCGATTATGTTGATATTAAATTTCGGTGGTAAAATCAAGTCTCATGCGGTATTTTTCTGGGCGGGAGTTTACGTTTCGATAGTTTTTTCCTTGAATATATGGCTCAAATGGCCACAAGATGCACTTTGGTTCAAATTTCAAGGTGTGCAGTTTATCTAATATATTGCAAAGGACTTGAATGTAATTTAATTAAGTTTTTTTTTTAAAAGGCCTTTGTCTCGACTACTCATTGATTGTATTGTTCGTACGATTGTATTTTACAACACGTAAAAAGCTCCGCGACGATGGATCTGAAATTCCTCTTACCGAAGACGATATAATCCAAACAGAACAAGCAACAGGGCTTGATTGTGACTTTTATCCAAATACTGTCCATCATCCTTATCAACTTTGGTTATTAATTTTAGCGTCGGTCGCTCACCTTATTGGTAACATTGGTAATTCTATTTGGGTGGATAGTGGTTTAGCGTAAGTATGAAGTTAAAACTTGCACGTATGAATTCTGTGCCAGGTTATGCAGATCCTATAATAAATTCAAAAGTTTTTTAAAACTTCTGGCGATGATTTCTCAATACCGTATAAGCGCGAAATAACGCGCAGGGGTGTAATTTCGAACTTTGCCTAAATGCCATTATTCCCTGCGCGTTATTTCGCGCCTATACGGTAGTTACTTGACCAAATTTAATAAAATTTTTTTTATTTTAATTCTATAACTTTGTAGAATTAAAATAAAAAAAAAGTTCATTAAATTCGGTTCAATAGATATCGAGAAATCATCGCTAAAAGTTTTAAGAAAACCTAAATATCTTAAAAAAACCCCCAATTTTTCCTTTAAACTTTAAACAAAAATTTCTCAACAACCAACTACTCAAATTTGATGAGCTTTTTTTATTTTGATTCTTGAGTTCATAAAATAAAATAAAAAAAAATTGATCGAATTTGAATGGCAGGTTGCCGAGAAATATTATTAAAAGTTAAAAAAATATTTGGTCGCAGCTTCTTTTTTTAAGACATCTAAACTTGAACGAAGATTACTTAGCACTTACCAGGTCAAATTCGATCAAATTTTTTTATTTTAATTCTACGAGTTTATAGAACTAAAATAAAAAATTTTGATCGAATTTGATCAGGTAAGTGCCGAGTACGTGCTTAAAACTTAGTCATGTGAAGTTTATATAAATACATTAATACTAAATATGCATGTATAAAATTTTATATTTTTTAGGTTTTTTGTGTTTCATGCAAGTTATATTATTACCTTCATTCTATACGCTTACTACATATACATAGATACGCATTGTGCTGGAACTTCACCAAAACGAATTTATATATTTGATACCTCTCGATACAAGGTTGCTTCGTGCGTGATTCTTGCGTTTCTTCTTTCGTTAGCGACAATTCGATTTGCTGTATTTATTCAGACAAGCTAAAATTAGATATACAAATTTGTAAAAATCTATTACTAACATTTCAGAAAATTTTTGCTGAGTTACTTACAATCATTAGTAGAGTTCGGAATAATTCGTAAATGTTGGTACATAAAAATAGTTTACAAAAATGCTATATCTTTTTTTTAACATTTATTAATTTACAATATTGTTCTTTTTTGTCTTTAAGAATAAAAACTTGGTTTATTTAAATTTAAAACTAAACTGATAGTATACTTTCAAACTTTGTTTATTTTATTAAAATTTATTTGCAGTTCATGTAATATACATACAGTACTTGTATTAATCTCGTTTGGAAATATTTATTAATTTAGCAACTTCCCATTAACAGATAATCATTAGAAAGTCTCAAACTCTTATCTTTTTAAAAAAGTTATATACAGTAGTATATATATATAACAGCGACTCCTCAGAAACAGATAAAATAAAGCCGTTACTATTATAACTTTTTTAAACAGATAAGAATTAAAGATACATATTAACAAAATAAAAAAAAAAACTTTTTAACAATAGAGTCCTAAACAGTGTTTAAAATCTATATGCGGAATCTGCGGTGCGCAGATTGAAAATTAATTCCGCAAGTAAATTTTCCTTTGAATCTGCGGATTTTATTATGTGTCATAAAGCTCACGCGTCTTTTGTTAAAAATTTTTATTATGTTTACAGGAATTATCAAGCTTTCCGCACATTGAAACAAAATCTAATTTTAAACACTGGTGAGGAGCCGGGTACTATATGTAGGGATATATCATATGAAAGTAATAAATTGAATATAGTTATACCCCAGCAGATGAGCGATGAATATTACCGGGTCTTTATCACGGGTACTATTCATTGGGAATACTTTATACAGTGTCGGACGGTATTTATATAATTCCGGATCAGCCCAAATCTGAGATCTGGGCAATAAGCGAGAGAAAGAATAAGAACCAGTGAATAAATTTCCACTTTTATACTGTATAATGTGACGATAGAATATATGTATACAAAAATACCATTCCTGATAGAAATCCAAAACTACATTATTGTCGAAATATAAAGCTATGGCATAAAAATTTGGTAGTCCATTATTACTGTCCAACCCGATTATAAGATCAACACGTAACATAAAGGTCAAAAAAAATAATCGGATAGAAATTAACTTTCGAACGTTTAGTAAAGTTTTCAACCCAAATACCTTAAGAACCCGTTACGTAAATCGCTACAGATGGTATTTTTGCTATATATACCTATTTTCTTCATACAAGTTAAACAGTTTTCAGTATATCAAATTTAAAAGTCTAGAATAATTAAATGTAAAATGACCCATTCTAATAAAAATTTATATCCAAATTTTATTGATACCCAAATAAAATTTTCAATATGATATCCGACATGTACATTATAACAGATAACACGCGATCTTGATTCAATATGTCAACTGCAAAATCTTCAAATTCTCTTGATAAAGAAATTGGAAAGTTGTGCCTTCAAAATTCTGATGAACTTCTGTTCAAATCCTTTATGGCCACAAAAGTAACCATCGATAATTTCATATGTCTGGTAATGTACATTTTTACAAGTCCATAAAAAAATTAGTGCAATATTTAAATAATGATAAAAATTTTTTTTTAATAGAATAAAAAAATTAATTCGTTTTTATTATTAATTCTTGTACTGTGTATAAATTAACCCTTATACAGAACTTATACTTTCCCTCCCTAGCGAACAAACTTCTAACTGATGATATCAAAACTACAATCAAACACGCTCATAATATCGACAACTGGTTCCACCAAAATCGCATCAGCAATGGTATACACCAAAACTGAGAGTGCTATAGCCACTTACATACAATTGCCAACCTCCACCGATCCACGAACCCCAACAAAGCAAAAATCAAAAACTTTAAAACAAAGCTACTAATGAATGAATTACCAACCTTCCAAAATCTATACAATAGAACCCAAGAAAATACACCAATCCTACATGCTGAAGATGCCAAACAACAGCAGAAGATGATTAGCTTACTTGTCTCAAAAACACGACACCACTCTCAAACATAATCGAAAATGCAATAACTGAAGTAGCAACAAAAAATAACCACCCTACTCAACAACCTACTTAGAGATAGTTCTTATACATTATCAGCTAATAGGCTCAGAGTTTATCACTCGCCATGGGGCCGGCACTTGTTAACCAGAGGTAGTTCTCACAGGCTCAGGGTTTATCATCTACCAAAAAGAAAACAGCCATGCGCTTGGCTTTACGTATTTTATTACTTTTGGAGAAAAATATACTCTCTTTTAAACGTGGAACGAGGTATTATCACCCACTTGCTCTTTCAACAAAATTTTCGAAAGACATGGGCAAAACAGCGTACCCCATTGGCATTATTACTGAAACCACATTCTTTCCATCCCAATCTAAAGCAACGGCAACCAGTCTAGCACCGATCCTATCATGCAACAAATCAACCATTTAATATGGAGGAAAGGAGGGCGTTTTTAGGTGCGATCGAGGAGTCAGGTCACATAAACTACGACGACTATGACTCCTTGATCCTCAATAAAAATAAATGTGATCTTTTTTTTTATTTGTTAACATTGTATACTCAAATTATTATACATTTTTTTCTTTATTTACAATATTATTATTCACAAAGGGTGCCAATTGCCGAAATCGGTGATCGAACAGAAAATGAATTAAGCAGAATCGAATCACAACATCAATCCCTCCTCAAAACAATAGTATAGTAAATAGCACCACCAACCTCAATCCTCCACTCGACTATGACATAGTAATTTCCCCTCTTGGATAAATAGCTACATAGACTTCAACACCCGCTCCCTTTCTATACTTAACACATAGACTAGAGGTCTCTGACCTATCTAGCTAAGATTTAGGTCTGAAGTAAACCAGCTCAACCCCATTTCCCCTAAATAATATGTAAATTAGCAAATTGAATTTGTAACAACTCATAATATTAATAAAAAATTCTTGTGACTTCTACTGGAAAACAAAAGCTGGTACAAAAAAAAAAAAAAACCAGCATGTTTAGTACAGTATTATTGGTCTAGTGTCAGAAGGTAATGATCTCAGAAAAAAATGGTTCGTTAATAGTATCAGTTTTACGAATCTTACGCAGAACATTACTACTGTTGTAAGCACCAAGTACAGATGTAATTATCACTCTGGTGTTATATTTACCCAATTCTTATTGACATTTTCCATAATTCCCCGAGTTCACTACTCTACCGTAAAGAATAATGAATTATAGAAGTCGGTTTAATTTGGAAAGCATTTGATGAAAAAGTTTACTGTCATTTTCCACAATCAACAACAATTGCCTTGATAATTTTACATCGGAAAAATCACATTTAAACTTCCATGGTTATAAGCAGCATGATTTAAAGTCATCAATCTATATATAATGAAAATAAAACATTACTTTTACCGTTAATTTAAAATTGCCAACATTATACAGTATGTTTTTTTTTTTTATTTAGATAAAATTACTATAACTAAATCATATTACTAAAGCCATTCCCTACAATAAAATTATTATTAATACAGAAAAATTAGAGTGGGGATTTTTTGTAAAATACTGTTTTTTTTTTTGTTTTTTTTTTTTACCTACTCCAATAAAGTTAGAATAGGAATTGATAAATGGATTATGTGAAAAATCAGAATGTGAAATGTTCTTTTATCTTATTGATAAAGATTTTTTTTTCGTCTTTATACATACAGAATATATGAAGTTATTATTTAACTAAATGAAAGTGCATTCTATAGTGGAAATGTCATCATTAATGACTGATATATATGTATGATGGGAATGGATAGAATTATAGAGATAGTAAAAAAGATTATAGGTTAGTATCATATTTTTTTGAAAGAAATGGTAATAATAAAAATAGTAATGCAAACATAATCCCACAGAAGCATATCTTTTAATAAACCAATGTCCAAGAATAATGTGCATCGAATAAAAAGGAATTTGTTAATTACTTTAATTATTTTGCCGATCTTGATATTACGAACACGCCTATAATTGCAATAGCGAGCGTAAGAAGGGCGCCAGGCAATAACAAATCTTGTGGAAGAGAAAAACTATATTCCTGTTTCTTGCTACGTCTTTTTGGTTTCCCCCGCCCCCGTATATCTTCATCGTCATCATCATCATCATCATCATCAACTTCAACATTTCGTGGTTTTGACGGTACTTGGAGTTCTTGTATGTGCAAAATTACACGTGTTAGACCTTGTCTTTGAGCAATTTGCACAGCATCAGCAACATCATCATCATTTGACATTGCAACATGATCATCATCATCGTCCACATAAGAAATAGAAAAATCCTTAATACTAGGAGGAAGCTTAGAAGCAACCATTGAACGAATATTTTCAAAGCTAGTATAATCAACAGTGAAACGATGAGATTTTCCATTTGGAGCTTTAAACTTAAAAGTGAAATGATTTTCATCATGTCCTCTAGGGAATGAAGCCAAAGACCCGTCATCGACAGCCGAGGCAGATTCACCAGGATGGATTTCAGGAATAGGAGAAACATGCCCGGAATTACGCATGCGTGAATTCGGCGATGGTGGTGGAATATTTGAAGCACTCTGTGATGGAGCTATCGAATCAGATGCAACTGATTCATTATCATCATTAAGTGAATTCCAAAATTTATTCCACATTGGCCCGCTAGTATCATGGCCATTTTCATGGGTTTGTTTAGCATACATCTATTTAAAAAAAAAAAATTTAAATTAATAATATATAATAGAAAGTTATAGAAAAAATATTTTTGTATAATAAAGTACCTGTTCCATGGTAGCATAGGTCAATTTTAATACATCAACCATCCCTAAAATGCTGCTACCATCAACCACTGGTAGATTTAGATAATGACCGTCTATGTTAAAAAGAACAAAAAAAGGTAATTAGATTAATTATGTTACAATAAATAAAAAATTGATTGTTGATTCAACATAATTAAAGGAATTATTGATCAATTCACTTTATATATATTGTTAGAATCATGTAATTTATTATTCTCTCACGGGATGACAAAATTACGGTATAAATTTTAAATTGTAATTATGCTTTTATAGCGAGAGAGATATAATCACATAAACAAGTATGTAATTAATTACTTACCATACATTTTTTTTAGAGCTTCAAGAATGCTAGTATGAGGTGGGGCAGTATCAGGATGTGGAGTCATTACTTTGACAACACTACACGTTGAAGGATCCATACCAGCAGCTATGACTCTTAATACAATATCTTTACTTGTGAAAATACCAGCGATCAGATTGTGTTCCATAACTAAAACAGCAGTTGTGTGATATTCTCTCATTAGGCGAGCGGCATCTCTCACAGATGTTCTAACAGTGACTTCAGCCGGCATTGAACCGTCCAATATTGAAGATAAATCAGGACAAGCCATCGTCTCACGTAACACACTCATATATTGATGGATCGGCGTAGGTTGATTTGACCATTCCCTCTCTACGCCTTCAAGAGCGTCATATAATTTCTTGGAAGAACCATAAGCACGCTCCATTTTGTCTAAAGCCTCATACAAACATTTTGTTATATCAAGGAGACCTACAACATCGCCTTCTTCATTACATACAGGCTAGTACAAATAAATAATTATTAATATAATGATATAGTGAAAGATAAATTTATAATACAAATGAAATAGATTATCAAATATAATAATTACCAGATGCCTAAACCCACGGTGAACCATTGTATTGAGAGCATCGGTCGCTGATGCAGTATTTCTTACACACATTGGATTCCTCGTCATTATTTGTGCCACACTGGTAGTTCTTGCATCCAACCCATCACCAACTACTCTAAAGGCCAAATCTTTAGCAGTGAAAATACCCGACAAACGCTCATCACTATCAACCACTAGAACACAATCAGCACGTTTAGCAGCCATAAGTTGTGACGCTTCAAGAACCAAAGTACTCTCTCTAACAGTCAGTGGCTGGTAAGGCTTTAATGAATTTACGGTGCCATCAACTTTTTGCGATTGCTTCGTTGGCCTACGAGGATTTGAATTCTTTCTAGTATCAGTTTTTTTTCGAGAAAACTACAGAAAAGTTTGTCAAAAATTAGTAAACAGCCATTTTTTTTTTTTGTAAGAGGAACTGAAATCTCCAAAGTAAAACAAACCTCAGAAGCTGGTGAAGGAGGAGACGAACTTTTCCTGCTTCTAAATTGAGGCGAAGACATCTTGGTAGCGAGTGTGGGGTGGTGATATATTACAAAGAGTGTAAAAAAAAGATTTATTGGATAAAAAGAAATTGATATTCAAGTATTTATAGTATTTGTATTTATTTATTTTTATTAATAATTTTAGGTTCAGATATATATAATATATTTGGCATTTTCGGAAGGTTATCACTTGTCATGGTGATGTATAAAGTTCCTAAAGTTCCTTAATCCTGGTATTCTGGTATCGGTTTTTTTTGTTTCAAAAAAATTTTTTTATGTTATGTAATGACCTAGAACCATTTTTGATATCATCAACTATGTTAGCTATGTGGAGGCCACGTTTGAAGAATCCAAAACAAAAGTAAAATATTATTGGACCTTAATAATTAGAAATAATCATTTGAAATTGTAAGCAAAAAAATCGATAATGGAAAAAAATACAAGCTTCCTTGATCATCCCGAACGCCAATCTAATGAGTGGCCCGCCTTTTTCCACATATGACTCATAAGATGTATTTCTGGTACAGAAAAGCCGTTAATGCCCGATAGCCAATATAAACAATGATAGATATCAAACAGGTATATATATGTGAAGTGTTACACCTGTGTGGTTAAAAAAAATGGCTCCCCCGCCTAATACCAATGATCCACCTGAATATCAAGGTCCTCTTACAAAGATGGGATTGATTACAAATAATAAAAGATTTCGTGGCGATCGGCCATCTCCAGGGCCTCATAGATGCTATTTACATTACTTGGATATTTTTTATGGGTTGACATCAGATCCGATTGAATTTCGAGAACCTTGCATTACTTTCTGGAAATGTATAAGGAGTGAAGAAGGGTGTGTCATTTAAGAAAAAAAAACTTTATATATAGATATTGATTTTATTGATTATTAATTATTTGACTTTATACGAATTATCACAAATAGGAAAGAACCACCTCGTTGGCGATTCAAAGAACAATTACAACAAACTGAAAGTAAATAGGCAAACTTTGCTATTCAAATTTTTTTTTTACCAATTTTCTTCGATCTGACGCAATTTTGCATTTAAAGCACATGAACAGCCGAAGGACATCTGATAATAAAGAATTTTAGGAAAGAATTGTGTTACATAATGCTTGTACTATTGTACTAGCGAATTTCCATTTTGATTGGTTAATTTTAAAATTTTTAATTGACTAACAAAATTATAATAAACCATTAAAATAAGCGTTATATTTGTCGCAACCTTTTGCCAATTCATTCATTGCTGATAATTCAATTTTGTGACTGAAGTGAAATGCTACGTAATATTTGTAATATTTCACCTGATCGTCCAAAACTCGCTATGTACTCTTGTATTACTGCTTGTACGTACTTGCAAAAGTTAAAAGTTAATACTGGTGCTTTACGTACGTACAGTACGTATCTGATATATACATTGATTTAAATAATCTATTCCATCTAACAGTTTCGTATTAAAACGATATCTTTTGAAGATTGATTACCATACATAATTCCTATGAAAGATCATGTAATGCAATGCAATCTAAGAATTCCTTCGATATCTGTTTGTGTCTTATTCATAAAAAGATGTGATAAACACAACAGAATCTAAACATGATAACGATAAAGGTTAATACAATGATTATTCTAAAGTCACGAGATTCGTAAATATTACATCGTCAGAACCTTATCCATAAAGATTTTTATTTTGGTGACACTCTTATACTCATTTAGAATTTTTTTAAATTTATATCAAATTGGTTGGTTCACAGCAATATTTAATCACAGAATATCTTATTAATATTTGACTTATGAAACTATACAAAATTATAACGACAAGCTCAAATAATAATATTTTCATTATTTGTTAGCAATTAATAAAACAGATTGACTAATTTAATAAAATTAAATTAAATTGTTTATAAGCTAAGATATATAAGTTTAAATAGCTTGCTATTTATCACCACTGGTGATAATCACCAGTGTTGCTATATCTCAAAAACCTACTAAGTAATTAGGATTGGGAATACTAAGTAAAAATTTTTAAAACCTTCCGTAATTTAAAATTTGAACTATTATATATAACCTTATTTTCAAACTGCATCCTAACCCTAAATTTTAGCAAAAAATTATACTGGTGTTAAATATCATTAGTGATTTGTAGTAAATTTCAAATTTAAAACACACTACTGGTATTCAACACAACAATTATTTTTACCAATTAAATTTTTAGGAAAAAACTAATTATACACTACGTGTATATACACGGGTATTAATTTGCAAATCCGTGTAGACCCTTGCTTGTAGTTAGGATAATGGTGAGATTTGGAGTTTTTTTTGTTAAAAGCTAATCAAAATTTGAATACCCCTGTGTATATACACTAGTGTACAAGTAATTATTATTATTATTATATATATTATTACTACGTAGTATTAGTACAGTTAAACCAATATATAAAGTTACGTTAAACAGATTTTTAATACAAACACAATTGTAGCTAAGTGACATAAATATGTTTGCACTTGTAGCCAGAGCTAAAACGACATATAGTAAATGCCGGACATCCAAAGTGTCATTCTTGATGCATAGTTATTGCGATCAAAGAACAATAGTAAAATAAGAAAATTCTATTAGTTATTTAATGGTATTGTTTTTGTTATATTACTTTTAATTTAGATATATCAAAAATGATATTTTGGATGTCCGGCATTTACTATATGTCGTTTAGCCCTGCTTATAGCTCCTCCCCCGTAGGCAGTATTGTACATGAAACAGTTGGAGCAAAGACGGGGCAAATTCCGAGGTAGTCACAAAATGTCAATACAGTCAGACCTCTCTAAATGCATCCCCCCTAAATGCATAACCTCTCTAAATGCATATTAATTATCTGGCCCAT